>CAWUPB010000882.1:0-250000 GCA_963924115.1 Dovyalis caffra | reverse complement strand
GGAAGAGAGAGGGGAGAAAGAGGGAGAGAGAGAGTTAGAATACGATAGAAGGGGTAGGAGAGAAGGAGTGAGAAGGGAATAGAGGGATATAGGGAGAGGGGGAAGAGATAAAGGGAGAGAAAGGATAGAGAAAGAAAGTAAGAAAGGGAGAAAGGGAGAGGGATAGGGAAGGAAAGAGAGGGGGCAAGAGGGAGATAGGGAGTGGGAGATAGTGAGAGGGAGGGAGAGGGAGAAAAGAGAGAGGTAGGGATGGAGATGGAAGGAGAGATGGAGAGAGAGAAAGAAAAAGAGTAGGAGAGAGGGAGGAGAGTAAGAGAATGAGAGAGAGAGGCATACAGAGTAGGAGAGAAAGAGGTTAA
This sequence comes from Dovyalis caffra, assembly GCA_963924115.1. NCBI lineage: Eukaryota > Viridiplantae > Streptophyta > Magnoliopsida > Malpighiales > Salicaceae > Dovyalis > Dovyalis caffra. Next base: position 249,641 of record CAWUPB010000882.1, on the reverse strand, counting down.
AAGTGAGAGAGGGAGGGAGGGAGAGAGTGAGAGAGAGGAAGGGAGAGATAGGAAGAGGAAAGAACATAGAGAGAGGGAGAGAGATGAAGGAAAGAAAGTTATAGAGAGAGGAAGAGAGAGGGAGTGAGCGAGTAGGAGAGAGGGCAAGAGAGAGAGAGAGGTAAAGGTAGAAAGAGAGAGAGGGGGAGAGAAAGGAAGAGAAAGTAGGTGTGAGGGATAGAGAGTGGGGGAAGGGAGGGAGAGAGGGAGAGAGGGAGGGAGGGAAAGAGTCATTGAGAGGAGAAAGAGGAAGAGAGGTAAATAGGGTAGGAGAGAGAGAAAAATAGGGTGAAGAGGGAGAGGGAAAAAGAGTGAGAGAAGGAGAGAGGGAGAAAGAGGGAGAGAGGAAGAGATAAAGAGGGGGAGAGAGGGAGAGATGAGGAGAGAGAAAGAGAGAGAAGGATAGATGGAGAGAGGGATATTAAGAGGGTAAGAGAGAAGGAGAGAGAGAGGGACATTAAGAGGGCGAGAGAGAAGGAGAGAGAGAGGGATATTAAGAGGGTGAGAGAGAAGGAGAGAGAGAGGAGGAGAGGGAGGGGGAGGAAGGAAAGAGGAAGAGAGATGGGGAGAGAGCAAGAGTGAGGGAGGGAGAGTGAGTGAGAGGAAGGGATATAAAGAGAGGGAGAGAGACAAAGATGTCAAAGGGATAAAGAGTAGGAGGAAGAGAGATGGAGAGAAGGGACGAGAGAGAGAGAGAAAGAGAGAGGAATTTAGGGAGACTTGGATAGAAGGGGGAGAGAAAGAAGGAGGGAAAGAGAGGGATAGAGTGGGAGAGGGAGATAGAGAGAGAGGGGGAGGAAAAGAATATAAGGAAGTGAGTGGGAAAGGAAGATAGAGGGGGCGAGATAGAGGGAGAGAGAGAGATAATAAGAAAAGGGATAGATAGATGTTGAGAGCGTGAGAGAGTGAGAGAAAAAAGACCGAGAAGGAGGAAGAAAGCGGAAGATAGAGAGAAAGAGTGAATAAGAAGGATAGAGAGAATGAGAGAGTGAGAGAGAGAGAGAGAGAGAGAGAGAAAGGAAAGAGGGATAGAGAGGATGAAAGGAGAGAGAAAGGGTGAGGGAGAGAGAGCAAAAGAGAGGGAGAGAAAGAGGGATGGAGAGAGAAAAAAGAGAGAAAGGAAGAGAGAGGGAGAGGGGGACAGAGAGGGAGAGAGATAGAAAGAGGGAAGGAAGGGAGGGAAAGAAAGGGAGGAAGAGGGAGAGGGAGAGAGAGGGAAAGAAGGGAAGAGAGAGAGAGAGGGAAAGAAGGGAAGAGAGAGGGAGAGAGAGGGAAAGAGAGAGAGATATATCAAGAGATTAAGAGGAGAGAGAGAGAAGGAGAGTAATGGAGGTAGAGGGAGAGGGAGAGAGAGGGAGATGGAGAGGGAGAATGGGAGAGAGACTTAGAATAGGATAGAGAGGTGGGAGAGAGAGAGGAGGAGAGAGGAAGAGAGGGATATAGGGGGAGAGAGGGGAGAAAGAAAGGGGAGAGAGAAGGAGGGAGAGAGTAAGAGAAAGGGAAAAGGGATAAAGGAAGAGAGAGAGGGAGAGAGGAAAAAGAGAGAGAAAGAAGGAGAGAGAGTGGGTAGAGGGGAGAGAGGGAGAGAGAGGGGAAGGGGTGAGAGAGGGGGAGAGAGGGGAACAGAATAGAGGGAGAGAGATAGAGAGTAGGAGAGAGGGAGGAATGGGTAGGAGGGAGAGAGATAGAGAGGGAGAAAGGGGGAGAAAGAAAGAGGGGGCAAAAGAGAGAGTGAGAGAGAGGGAGAGAGAAAGAGAGCAAAATAGTAGGGGAAAGAGAAAGATTGGGAGAGAGGGAGAGAGAGGATAGAGAAAGAAAGGAAGAAAGGATGAAAGGGAGAGAGATAGGGAGATAGGGAAGAAAGAGAAAGAGGGAGAGATGTAGAGAGAGAAGAGAGAGGGGGCCGGAGGGAGGTAAGGAGGGGAGAGAGTGAGAGGGAAAGAGGAGAGAGGGATAGAGAGGGAGAGAAGGAGAGGGAGAAAGAGAGAGAAAGAGATGGAGATGAAAGGAGAGGGGAAGAGAGAGAGCAAGTAAGAGGGAGAGAGGCATAGAGAGTGGAAGAGATAGAGGCTGAGAGGGAGAGAGAGGGTGGAGAGTGACGAAAAGGAATAGAGATAAAGAGAGGCGGAGGGAAAGAAAGTTATAGAGAGAGGGAGAGAAGGAGAGAGAGAGAGAAAGTAGGTGGCAAGGATAGAAAGTGGGAGGAATGGAGATGTAGAGAGAGAGAGGGGGAGAGAAAGGGAGAGAGGGAGGGAGGGAGAGCGAAAGAGCTAGAGAGAGGGAGAGAGAGGGAGAGAAGAGGAAGAGAGAGATAGAGAGTATGAGTGAGGGAGAGAGTGGAAGGGAGGGAGATAGAGAGAGAGGGAGGAGGGGGAAAGAGAGAAAGGGTAAAAGAGAGAGTGAGAGAGGAGAGAGAAAGAGAGGAAAATAAAAGGAGAGAGAGAAGGATTAGGAGAGAAGGAGAGAGAGGATAGAGAAAGAAAGGAAGAAATGGAGAAAGGGATAGAGATAGGGAGATAGGGAAGAAAGAGAGAAAGGGAGAGATGTAGAGAGAGAAAAGAGGGGGTGAGAGGGAGTTTGGGAGGGGGAGAGTGAGAGGGGGAGAGAGGCAGAGAGAGGGACAAAGAGAGAGAAGGAGAGATGGAGATGGAGGGAGAGGGGGAGAGAGAATATGAGAGAGGGAGAGAGAGCGAGAGAATGGGAGAGAGAGAGTCGTAGAGAGTGAGAGAGGGAGAGAGAGCATAAGAGAGAGAGAGAGGGAGTGAGAGGGAAGGGGTGAAAGAGAGGAAGAGAGAGAGGGAAAAGGAGAGGGAGAGAGATAGAGAGTAGGAGAGAGGAAAGAGCGAGAACAAGCAGGAAAAAAGGAGATAGGGAGGGAGGGAGGGGGAGAAAGGGAGAGAAAGCAAAAAAGAGAGTGAGAGATTGGGAGAGAGAAAGAGAGGAAAATAATGAGGGAGAGAGAAGGATTGGGAAAGAAGGAGAGAGAGAAAGAGAGAGAGATAAAGGGAGAGAGAGGACGGAGAAAGAAAAAAGGGAGAAAGTGAAGAGATAAGGAGATAGGAGAAGAAAGAGAGAGTGAGAGATTTAGAGAGAGAAAGGAGAAAGGGCGAGAGGGAGTTTGGGAGGGGGAGAGAGTGAGAGGGAGAGAGAGCATGAAAGAGAGAGAATGAGACATGGAGATGGAGGGAGAGGGAGAGGGAGAGGGAGAGAGAGAGAGAGAGGGAGAGAGAGTGAGAAAATAAGAGAGAGACAGCCATAGATAGTGGGAGAGAAAGATATTGAGAATGAGAAAGGGAGAGATAGTGTGAGAGGGAGGGAGAGAGAGGGCGAGAGGGATAGAGAGGGAGGGAGAGAGGGAGAGAGATTGAGAGAGAGGGAGGGAGAGTGATGAAGGGGAAGAGAGGTAGAGAGAGGGAAAGAAAGTTATAAAGTGAGGGAGAGAGAGAGGGAGAGAGTAGGAGAGAGGGAAGAGAGAGAGAGAGAGGGAGGGGGAGAAATAGAGAAAAATTAGATGAGTGGGATAGAGAGTGAGAGGAAGGAAGATAGAGAGAGGGAGAGAGAGAGATGGAGAGAGAGGTAAATAGAGAGGGAGAGAGAGACAAAGAGAGGGGGAAGGGGTGGGAGAGAGGGAGTGAAAGAAAGAGGGAGAAAGGAGAGGGAGATAGATAGAGAGTAGGAGAGAGGGAAAGAGTGGAAGGGAGGGAGATAGAGAGGAAGGGAGGGGGAAGAAATGGAGAGAGGGCGAATGAAAGAGGGTGAAAGAGAGAGTGAGAGATAGAGAGAGAAAAAGAGAGCAAAATAGAGGGGGAGGTAAAAGGATGAGGAGTGAGGGAGAGAAAGAGATAAAGGGAGAGAGAGGATAGAGAAAGAAAGGAAGAAAATGAGAAAGGGAGAGAGTTAGGGAGGTAGGGAAGAAAGAGAGAGAAGAGAGAGGGGACGAAAGGGAGGTAGGTAGGAGGACGAGTGAGAGGGGAGAGAGGGAGAAGGAAGAGAGAGGGAGAAAAAGAGAGATAGAGATGGAAGGAGAGGGGAGAGAGAGAGATTAGGAGAGAGGAAGAGAGAGGGGCATAGAGAGTGAGAGAGAAAGAGGTTCATAGTGAAAGAGGGAGAGAGAGAAAGAAAGGGGAGAGAGAGAGGGAAAGAGGTGGGAGGGGGAGAGAGAGGGAAAAAGTTAAGGGAGATGGAGAGAGTGAGGGAGAGAGAAAGTAGGGGAGAGGGATAGAGAGCGAGAGGAAGGAAGATAAAGGGAGGGAGGGGAGGGAGAGAGCTAGAGAGCGAGGAGAAAGGGAGAGAGAGATAAATAGAGTTGGAGAGAAGACAGAGAGGGTGGGAGAGGAAGTGGGAGATAGAGAGGGAGAAGGAAACGAGAGGGAGAAAAAGGGAGGGAGAGAAGGAGAGATAAAGAGAGAGGAGGAGAAAGAAGGATAGAAGAAGAGAGTATAGGTGATAGGGAGAGAGGTATATTGAGAGGGTGAGAGAGAGGGAGAGAGAGAAGGGGAGGGAGAGAGAGGGGAGAGGGATGGAGAGAGAGAGAACGGAAGAGAGGAAGGGAGAGTGACCGAGAAGAAGGGATATAAAGAGAGGGAGAGAAAGAGGGAAAGAGAGATGAAAAGAGGGCAAGAGGGAGAGATAGGGAGAGAGAGAGAGGAAGAGAGAGGGGGAGAGGGATAGAGAGAGAGCGAAAGAGAGGAAGGGAGAGTGAGTGAGAAGAAGGGATATAAAGAGAGGGAGAGAAAGAGGGAAAGAGAGATGAAAAAAGGGCAAGAGGGAGAGATAGGGAGAGAGAGAGAGGAAGAGAGGCAAAGTATGTTAAAGGGATAAAGAGCAAGAGGAAGGGAGATAGAGAGAGGGGGAGAGAAAAGAGAGAGAGGGAGTGATAGAGACTTTGATAGAAAGGGGGAGAGAGAGAAAGAGAGGGAGGGAGGGGGAGAATAGGAGAGGGAGATGGATAGAGAGAGGGAGAAATAGAAGGTGAGGAAGTGAGAGGGAGAGAGGGATAAAGATAGGGGAGAGAGGGAGAAAGAGATTGGGAGAGAGTGAGAGAGGGGGAAAAGGGAGTGAGAGTGAGGGAGAGATAGATAGGAAATGAATGAGAAGGAGAGAGAGAGTGATAGAGTGAAGGGGAGATAGAGAGAGAGGAAGAGAGAATATAAGAGGGAGAGAGGGAGTGAAAGAGAGGGAGAGAAAGATGTAAGTAGGGAGAAAAAAGAGAGGAAGGGAGAGACAAGGAGAGAGGGAAAGGGAGAGAGGGGTAGAGAGTTCGAAAGAGGGAGGGAGTGGAAGGGAAAGAGAGAAAGAGAGATAGGGAAAGAGAGAGGGTGAGAGGGAAAAAGGAGAGGGAGAGCAAGGGAGATGGAGCCAAATGTAGAGGGAATGAGAGACAAGGAAGATGGAGGGAGAGATAGGGAGAGGGAGAGAGAGTGGGAGAGGAAGAATGAGAGAGTGAGTGAAATTGGGATAGAGTGAGTGGAAGAGTGGGAGGGAGAGAGAGGAAGAGACGGATGTAGGGAGAGAAAGAAGGGGAGATAGAAAGGGGAGAGAGGGAGAAAGTGGGAAAAGGGATAAAGAAAAGAGAGAGGGAGAGAGGGAGAGAGGAAGAAAGAGGGAGAGAGTGAGGAGAGGGGAAAGAGGGGGAGAGAGAGGACGAGAGAAAGAAAGAGGGAGAGAGATAATGAGTAGGAGAGAGGGAGAGAGCAAGAGGGAGGGAGAAAGAGAGAGGGGGCAAAAGAGAGATTGAGAGAGAGGGAGAGAGAAAGAGAGTAAAATAGAGAGGGAGAGAGAAAGATTAGGAGAGAAGGAGAGAGAGAGAGATAAAGGGAGAAAAAGATAGAGAAAGAAAAAATAAAGGGAGAGAGATAGGAAGATAGAGGAAGAAAGAGAGAGGGAGAGATGTAGAGAGAGAAGGTAGAAGGGGCGAGAGGTAGGTGGGAGAGGGAGAGAGTGAGAGGGAGAGATGTAGAGAGATAAGGGAGAAGGGACAAGAGGGAGGTTGGAAGGGAGAGAGAGTGAGAGGGAGAGAGAGAATGAGAGATAGAGATGGACGGAGAGAGAGAATGAGAGATAGAGATGGAGGGAGAGGGGGAGGAGAGAGTAAGTGAGAGGGAGAGAGAGCGAGAGAATGAGAGGGAGAGAGTGTGTGAAAGAGAGAGGGAGGGAGAGCAAGGAAGATGAAGAGGGATAAAGAGGGAAAGAAAGTTGTACAGGTGAGGGAGTGAGGGAGGGAGAGAGGGAGGGAGGGGAGAGGAAGTGAGAGAAATTAGGTCGAGGTATAGAGAGTTAAAGGAAGGGAGATAGAGAGAGGGAGGGAGAGAGGGAGGGAGAGAGGGGAGGGAGAGAGCTAGAAAGAGAGGAGAGAGAGACAAGAAGGGTAGGAAAGGGAGATAGAGAGTAGTAAGAAAGAGAGTGAAAGAGAAGGAGAGAGGGAGAATGAGGGAGGGAGAAAGAGGAATAGTGGAATGGAGAGAGAGGGGAGAGAGGGATAGATGATGAGAAAGGAAGAGAGAGAAGGATAGAGAGAGATGGGGTAAGAGGGAGAGAGGGATATTGGGAGGGTGAGCGAGAAAGAGAGAGAGGGGGAGAGAGATGGGGAGAGAGAGTGGGAGAGAAAGATAGAAAGTGGAAAGGAATGGAGGGAAAAAGATTGAGAGAGAGAGAGAGAGAGAGGAAGGGTGAGAGAGTAAAAAAAGAGGAAGAGCGAAGGAGATAGAGAGAGATGAAGAAGGAGGGGAGAAAAGGAGAGAAAGAGGAAGAGAGAGGGAGAAAAAGGGAGAGGGAGAGATAGAGAGAGTTAGAGAGGGAGAATGGGAGGGAAAAAGTACGAATGGTATAGAGGGGGTGAGAGAGAGGGAGAGACAAAAATAAGGAGAGAGTGGGAGTGAGAGAGAGAAAGGACAAAAGAGAGAGGTAAAGAGAAAGAAAGGGTTAAAGAAAGAGAAAGTGGAGAGAGAGAGAGAGAGAGAAAGAAAGTGGGAAAGAAGGGAGAGAGGAAGAAAAAGGAGAGAGAGGGAGAGTGCAAAGAGAGGGATAGAGAGGGGAAAGGAGGGAGAGAGGGGGAGAGAGAGGGGAGGGAGAAAGAGAGAAAGAAAGAGAGGGAGAAAGGGAGGGCGAAGGAGAGAGGGAGAGAAGAGAGAGAGAGATAGAGAGTAGGAGGGAGGGAGAGAGCGGGACGGAGGGAGGGAGAAAGAGAGAGAGGGAGAAAGAGAGCAAGATAGAGTGGGAGGGAGAAGGATTAGGAGAAAGGGAGAGAGAGAAAAAGGGAGACAAAGAATAGAGAAAAAAGTAAGAATGGGAGAAAGGGAGATAGGAGAAGAAAAAGAGTAAGGGAGAGATGTAGAGAGAGAAGAGAGTGGGGGCAAGAGGGAGGTTGGGAGGGGGAGAGGATGGGAGGGAGAGAGATAAGGAGATAAGGAGAGAGAGAGAAAGAGAGATGGATAGAGGAAGAGAGAGACAGAGAGGGTGGAAGAGGGAGATAGAGAGAGAGAGAGAGAAGAGTGAAAGAGAAGGAGAGAGGGAGAAAAAGGAGGGAGAAAGAGGGAAAGAGGAAGAGAGAAAGGGGCGAGAGAGAGGGAGAGACAAGGAGAGAGAAAGAGAGAGAAAGATAGAGGGGAGAGGAAGAGAGGGATATTGAAAGGGTGATAGAGAAGGAGAGAGAGAGGGATGAGGGATGAGGGAGGAGAAAAGGGAGAGAGAAAGAGAGAGATGGAGTGAGAGAGCGAGGTAGAGGGAGGGAGAGTGAGCAAGAGGAAGGGAGATAAAGAGAGGGAGAGGAGGGAGAGAAAAAGGGAAAGAGAGATAAAGAGAGGGTAAGAGGGAGAGAGAAAAAGAGATAGGAAGAGAGAGAAAGTATGTTAGAGGGATAAAGAGTAGGATGAAGGTTATGGAGAGAGGGGGAGGGAGGGAGGAATATAAAGAGAAAAGGAGTGAGGGAGACCTGGATAGAAAGGGGAGAGAGAGAGAAAGAGAGGGAGGGAAGGGAGGGAGAGAGTGGGAGAGGCGGATGAAGAGAGAGAGAAAGAGAGTGAAGAAGAAGGAGAGAAGGAGAGAGGGAGGGAGAAAGAGGGAGGGGGAAAGAGAGAGAGGGAAGAGATTGGGAGAGAGGGGAGAGAGAGGTTAAGAGGGAGGGAGGGATATTTGTTGTCACTTTGTCACAATACTTACTTATAGGCTAACGGGTCATACTTTGGCCAAGTATCCTACCAAAAGACTTTTAAGAGCTAGAAGTATTAAGGGAACGGCCATTGGAATGGGTGCATCATGACATCTTATGATGTCATGCCCGAATGAACTAGTTGGTATTAGAAATGTTAGAAAAAGAGGATGAGAAAGAAGGGGAGAGGGAGGGAGGGAGGGAGAAAGAGAGAGGGAGGGAGGGAGGAAGGGAGAAGGAGAGAAAGAGAAAGGGAGAGAGATAGAGAGGGGAAAGAGAGAGAGGGAAAGGAAATAGAGGATAAGGAGGAAGAGGGAGAATGAGAGAGAGAAAGAGAGAGAGGGAGAGAAGGGGAGAGAGGAAGGGAGAAGGGATACAAGAGATGAAGAAAGGGAGAGAGAGGGAGAGATAAATTATGAGAGGGAGAGAGGTAGAGTGAGATAGAGAGAGAGGAGGAGAGGGGAGAGAAGGAGAAAAAGAGGAAGAGAGAGGTTTAGAGAGGGAGAGGGTGTCGGAGAGAGGGAAAGAGACAGAGAGAGAGAAATGAATAGAGAGAGGGAGGGAGGGAGAGAGAGAGAGGAAAGAGAAAGTGAGAGAGAGAAGAAGAGGGAGAGAGCACGAGAGAGAGGAAGAGGGAGGGATAAGGAGAAAGAGAAAGTAGGAGAGACAGAGAAAAAAGGAGAGGGAGAAAGAAAAAAGGTAGAGAGGGATAGGGAAGGAAGGAGGGAGAGAAAGAGGGAGAGAGATTGAAGGGGAGAGAGAGAGAGAGCGAGAGAGGTAGAGAGAGAGGGACAGAGTTAGAGGGAGTGAGACCGAGAGCAAAGAGTGAGAAAGAGAGGGAGGGAGAATGAGAAAGGAAGAGAAGGAGAGAGAGGGGAGAGAGGGAGAAGGACAATGGGAAAGAATTATGAAAAATTCAAAATTGGGTTTTGAATTGAAAATAATTTAGGAAAAATGAAGAATTAAGTTATATAAAGGCAATTAAAGATGAATGAATTGAGAATTGAGTGAATTAGAATAGAATTGTTGATTTAATTGAGGATTGATTACTTAAACTTTGAATTGAATTGAGAATAGATGATGGATAATTGAAGTTGATGATGGGTAATTGAATTATTGGAGTAAGATTATAGATCGAACTTATAATTCATTAGGCAATTATTTAGAATTATTTGAAAGAGTAAGAGTTTAGTTAAGCTATCCGATTGAATGTTTCGATCAATTTTATTCTTATAGATAATCTTGTTTTTCTATTTCTAAAATAATTCATTGTTTTGAATTATTCTTTTAAATGTGATATTGATGGTTATTCCACCATCTTGTGTTATTAGAGTTTTTGCAGCGAGCAACTCCATCTTAGTAACCTTAATTCTATTCGATCCGTTGATTGTACTCGTGAGTAGATATTATATAGCATATTATGCTTTTAAATTCCTTTGACATAACTATCATGCATCCTCAATTTCTCTCGTGATTTAATTAGATTCTTTAGAACTTAGATGGGAACAGACCTCATGAGCATTTAAAATGATTTTGTATAAAAAATGATTTGATATGATCTAAAAAGAGATTTGAGTATATATTTGAACAAGCATTTTACTTATTTTGATGTGCGATTATGGATTTAAATACAAATTTATTTTAGATTATTAGTTTGATTATTTGTATAATTATTTATAATGTTTATTTGATATTGAATTGCATTATCAATTTGGTTTTGAGCATACATGGTATTTAATAAACTATTATTGAGTATTTTGGAATATGTATAAGCTTATATGGTTTTTGATATGACTTATTTACCTTGGGGTACCTAGCTATGGGGGCATAGCCTTTGAGCTCAATGATACGAGGCTTTAACTAATAGGAGAGGAGCAAGTACTAACTCATGTGTTGGCCAACATATGGAAACCTAGTCACAAGGGGCATGATCTTTGGGTATTTGCTTCCAATGATATGCTATGTTTTCACCCTAAGTGTAATGCAAACTTAAAAGCATGATTTGATTTGATTATGATATGTAAGTGTAATTCGGATACTTGATTTGATTTTAGTATGATATATGCATATATAAATTTTTTGATGATTTGATACGAATTGGTTTTGAACCATTTAAGATTCGATATTTATAATATGCATTTTTTTTAAGAAATAAATATTGCATCTTGATTCAAATTTTAAGCTATCATCATTAGTCCATTCTCCCCTTAGATACGTTATATAGTATTTACTTACTAAGTTATTGATTTACTCACCCTCAATAATTTTAGTTTTATAGGGCTTGTGAAAGTGCCATTTTAGCTTCCACTCGGCTTCTTATCTTAAAGTTAGCACATTAATCATGTGGCTTATTTGCTTGTAATCTCTTAGAACCTCTATTTTATTTTTTTATAATTCTTAGAAGTTTGTAGTTATATCTTATGATAGTTTATTAAAAATTAATTATGGATATTATTTTAAGAAATGCAAGAATATTATAGAATTATAATTTATGTTGGTTATAAGGTAATGAGTATTAGGTTAGGATATCATAAAATTACTTGATGTTTGATGTAATATAAATTTAAGGATTTATGTTTAGATATTCGAGGCTTGCTTGAGTCGTGATGGGCCTCATAGTTCTCTCGATTCTTATACCGGTCATGGCCCACTCCTATGGTCGTAACAAGTGTTGATATCAAAGCATAGGCTTTAGAGTCTAGGGAAATTACAGAGCATCAATTCTATTCTAATCCATGTTCTTATTTCAAATAAAATGGATCAATCAACTAGTATATACCCTAGCTTCTATGTTTATAGTCTTACATCACATGCAAAAAGTAGGGTTTATAACACATAGTTACCTCAAATGGTTTGCTTGATTATCACACACTATCATGTCATATTTACTTTTCATCTCATGTCATTTAGCTTCTACCCATATGGCTTTCTTTCTCCGGGATGACAACTCCATGGTTATGTATGATTGTATCACTTTTTCCCTTCACCATATGCTTCTAAGCTTCTACTCATGTGGCTTTTCTTCCTTCCTTAGATGGCAACTCTATTGTGACACATGTGCATGTCACTTTTTTACAAAAAAAATGTGCTTATTCCTTCTACCCATTAGTCTCGCTTATGTTGAACACACATGGGTGTGCCAATTTTTTATGCAAACCATGCTTATTCTTTCAGCTCGTATGTCTTCTTGTGCTAAACACACATGGACATGCCAAATTTTCTATGCAAATTGTGCTTATTCTTTCCACCTATGTGTCTTGTGTACACAAGCTATGCTTACCCCTTTTGCCCTTGTGGTTTCTTATGCTAAACACACATGGGCATGCCAAATTTTCCGTGCAAATTATGCTTATTCTTTCCACCTATGTGTCTTGTGCTAAACACACACAAGCGTCTTAAATTTTTTACACAAGCCGTGTTTACCCCTTCTGCCCTTGTGCTTTCTTATGCTAAATACATGCATGGGTGTGTCATGCTTATCCTTTCTAAATTACCATGCATCCTACTGGGGTGCAAAATAAATAAAAAATTTCCTCCATCTAAAGGGTCGAAGATCATGCCATTAAATCAACTAACTATATATGTATAAATTAAAGCAATTAATAGAGAATTACCTCTTATTGTGTAGATCTAAATTCTTTAGTAGAAAAGCCATCCAAATGTCTAGCCTCTATTGATGATCTACGTAGTCCAAGCTATAAGGTTTCCTATGGACTTAATCAAGTTTACACGTAGCAAAAATCATAAACTTTACCATAGTTACATGCCAAGATCACATGTATGTTAAAATAATCAATAAAGGTTGAGACTTTTACCTTGAGTTGGATGTCGAATCTTTATTCAATAGGGTGAGCTGGAATCAATTTCTCTTCCTTGCTCCTTTTTCTACCGATTTTAACAATGGGAGACACTACCTTAACGTGAATGCCCTCTACCGTCTCACACACAAAAACCTATGGGATTAAGATTATGTGTGCTAGCACTCAAAAAATCTCACTTTTATTAATTGATGATTTTGGTTTTGAAGAAACAAAAGGGGGGGCAAGTGGCCTTGAGTTAGGAGGAGAGCAAAACCGATTTTCTCTCTTCTTTTATGTGTGTCGAATTTTTCCAAGAGTTAGGAAGAGAGCAAAACCTATTTTCTCTCTTTTATAAGTGTGTCGAATTTTGTCTTAGAGTGAGATAAACTTTTTCTCTCCTCTTTTATTTTTATTTTTTATTAGGAATAGATTTGTTTCCAATTTGGATGGCAATCTACTTCCTAAAAAATAGGGATCACATTCTTAATCAAAATCCTCTTTAATTATTCTACAAGAATAAGGACTCTTTCTCTCCTTTTAATGCAATAATTTATAATCATTTAATTAAAATACTATTAGGGTCGAATTTAACATTTAAATAAGCCCCAACCGAAAATCAACTTAAGTCCACTCAATTATATTTTAATTAATAACATAATTTAATGGCCCGATAAGTGAGATAGTTTAAATCCAAATCTAGATTTTTAAAGTGTGCGATCCCGTAGGTCCATTCAATGTTGGCAATGGGCCTAAATCCAATTTATGGACCGTAAATCATAAGCGGTCTCTAGCAAGACATTATGACTACGCAAATTGAATCAATGTCAATATAAATTAACGTAACCTAGTTGGAACCTTATACAACCCTTTGCCTCTCGATATCATGATCAGCATAAGGCATGGAACATGTCATCCTTATTTATTGCTAAATTATTTCATGATCTATTAGTGACACCGACTAAATCAAATAAATGATAACACTTATCATTTTATTTTGGCATGGCCATGCACTACTCGGCTTCACTAATCAAGTGGCCGGTGATATCTTCTCTCAATAAAGAGAGTGGCAATCCTTCACTTCATTCATGTTTCATAGCATGAATCGTGGCATACCCAATCATACCCATACTTGTCATTTAGTTACAAATGACGTTAGGCGTATGTCAAAGTGTGCAAGGATTCATCTAAGAATCCATAACAATTTCGAGTCGAGGGATTTAAGTATAAGCATTTGCATGAGAATCACTTATGACTTTCAACCATGTAGTGTTCTCATGAGCGGATCGATCCAAATACATTACTCCCTAACATGTATCTATGTTTTCCGATTGATATCCCATATCCATGACCAGTAAAACATGATCATCTCACAAAGTGCATACTAGTCTTAGTTTATTGCCATTCCCATGACAATAATCGACTAGGGACATTTAGAATAGTATTCTTTTATGCTTTAAGATTTTACTATCAAATCACGTATTTGATAACTTAAGCGAAATTATTCTATTCATGGATATTTTATCTATTTTAAACATGCACAAGAATGATAATAAGATAAAACAATGCCTTATATGTATATATATAGTAAAGGAGTCAAAATACAATGTATTGGACTAGGGCATAAACTAACAATCTCCCACTTGCACTAGTCCCATTTAGGCACAATCCTAAGACCAAAAGATCTAACATGACCCTCATGCTTTGGCCTAGCTAACTCGCTTAGTTAAAGGATTTGCTACATTGTCATCTCCGGGAATCTTGCATATCTTCACATCTTCTATCTTGATGATTTCTCGAATGAGATGGAATCTCCCGAGTATGTGTTTGGATTTCCGGTGTGACTAGGGCTTCTTTAGCTTATGCAATGGCCTCATTGTTATCACAATAGAGGTTTACTCGGATCTAGGATGCTCGGAACAACTCCTAGTTCAAGTAACAAACTTGTTAATCCAAACTACCTTCTTTACGACATCTAATGTTGCAATGTACTCGTACTCGTGGTAGAATCGACGATGGTGTCTTGCTTTGAGCTTTTCCAGCTTATAGTACGTCCATTCAAACAAAACATATAACCGGATTAGGATCTTGAGTCATCGACATTGGTTTGGAAAGTAGCATCGTTGTAACCATTTACAATTAGCTCTTCCCGACTACCGTACACTAAGAAATATCCTTTAGTCCTTCTCAAGTACTTAAGGATGTTTTTGACAGATGGTCCAATAATTTTCACCTAGATCCCGTTGGAACCTATTTGTCATACTTAGTGCATGTGCAATATCCAAGTATAGTACATAGCATGGCATACATGATAGATCATATACCCGATGCATAAGGAATCTTACTCATATATTCCCTTTGTTCTCGTTATAGAAGGACAATCCTTCTTACTTAGAATCACATCTTGACTGATAGGAAGGAACCCTTTCTTGGAGTCACCCATACCGAAACATTTTAGTACTTTGTCTATGTACTTTTCTTGACTTAGTCTTAAGAGACGTTGTGATCTATCTCTATAGATCTTTATACCTAGTATAGTTTCGGCTTCGCCTAATTCTTTCATTGAAAAACACTTCCCTAACCATTGCTTAACTTTAACAATGTTGGGATATCATTTCTAATGAGTAAGATGTCATCCATATATAAGACTAGAAAAACTACTATGCTCTCACTAACTTTCTTGTACACACAAAGCTCATCTTCGTTTTTGATAAAACCAAACTCTTTGATCGCTTCATCAAAGCGAAGATTCCAACTTCGGGATGCTTCGCTTCAATCAATAAATGGATATTTGAAGCTTGCATACCTTTTTAGGATTTTAGGATCGACAAAACCCTCAAGTTGTGTCATGTACACATCCTCGAGAAGGTTTCCATTAAGGAAAGCTATTTTGACATCCATTTGTCATATTTCATAGTCATAAGATGCGTCTATGGCAAGTAAGATCCTAATGGATTTGAGCATGACTACTACGAGAGAAGGTTTCATCATAGTCAATACCATGAGTTTGTCTAAAACCTTTCGCCACCAGTCATCCTTTGAAGGTGTTATAGGCCTTTTTGTTTGAAAATCCATTTGCACTCAATGATCTTAGCACCTTCGGAGGGATCAACCAAAATCCATACTTGGTTATCATACATTGATTGCATTTTAGATTTTATGGCTCCAAGCCACTTGGCTGAATCTGGACTTTTAATTACCTTTTGGTAGGTAGTGGGCTCGTCTTGATCCACTAGTACAATACTTTAATCATCATTTATGAGAAATCCATATCTTTCGTGCTCATGACGAATCCTACTCGGACCTTCTTAGTTCTTGTGTAATCGATTCGAGTTCCACAACTCCTTGTGAATCCATTTCGATTTCCATACTATCCTCTATAGGAGTTTGTGGTTCTTGAACTTCTTCAAGTTGTACTTTACTCCCACTCGTTTCTCTTGAAAATGAACTCCTTTTCAACGAAAACAGACTTTCCGAGCAATAAACACTTTGTTCTCGCTTTGGTTGCAAAAGTAATATCCCTTAGTTTCTTTAGGATATCCCATAAACAATCATTTATCGATTTTGGATGCTAGCTTATCCGATGTTAACCTTTTAACATGGGATTCATAACCCTAAATCCTAATAAAAGACATGTTGGGCTTTTTCCCATTCCATATCTCATATGGTGTCTTCTCAACTCGCTTTAGTTGGAGTTCTATTTAGTAGGAATGCAACAATTTCAAGGGTGTAACCCTAGAAGGAGATTGGAAGATCTCGTTTGACTCATCATTGATCAAACCATGTCCAATAGAGTTCGATTCCTCCTTTCAAACATACCATTCCATTGGGGTGTACCAAGAGGAGTGAGTTGTGAAACTATTCCACACCCTTTTAGGTAACGATCAAACTCTTGGCTTAAATATTTGCCACCTTGATCGGATCGAATAGCTTTTATTCTTTTTCCAAGTTGGTTCCGTACTTCATTCTTATACTCTTTGAACTTTTCAAAAGTCTCGGATTTGTGCCTCATTAGATAGACATAGCCATATCTACTAAAGTCATCCGTGAATGCAATGAAGTAGCTATAACCACCTCTAGTAGATGTACTTAGTGGTCCACATACATCGGCATGTATTAGGCCCAATAAGTCACTTGCCGTTTCACTCGATTTGTTAAAGGGGCTTTTAGTCATTTTTCCATGTAAGCAAGATTCGTATGTTTCATAAGATTCAAAATCGAATGAGCCAAGAATTCCATCTTTATGGAGTTTTGAGATGCGTTTCTCATTCACATATCCTAAACGACAACGCTAAAAGTAGGTTGGGTTTAATTCATTTGATTTAACTCATTTGTTATCAATGTTATAAATGGGCTTGTGGTTTTCTATGTCTAGAATGCAAAGACCATTACTAAGCAAAGCATTTCCATAGAAAATATTCTCACGATTAATAGAAATAACATTATTCTTAATAATGAAATAGAATCCATCAATATCTAAACAAGAAACGAAATAATATTCCTACTCATAGCAGGAACAAAATAACAATTCCGTAAATGAATTATATGTCCACTAGGTAAAGTCAAATGATAATCCTCTATTTATAGGGTAGCAA
Source organism: Dovyalis caffra (assembly GCA_963924115.1). NCBI lineage: Eukaryota > Viridiplantae > Streptophyta > Magnoliopsida > Malpighiales > Salicaceae > Dovyalis > Dovyalis caffra. The sequence goes on along the minus strand of CAWUPB010000882.1, from coordinate 233,064 downwards.
CTTTTGCTCCATTCCCAACTTTTAGGTCAACTTCACCTTTAGCCAAAACCGACCTATTTCTTAGTCCTTGCACATTAGAAAAAATGTGAGAACCACATCCGGTATCTAATACCCATAATACGTAAATAGAAAGATTGACTTCTATAACAAAGATACCCGAAGTGGAAGCCCCGCCTCCATTCTTCTTAAGAGCTTCCAAGTAACCAGGCGCTTCCTCTTCCAATGCCCAACATTGTTGCAATGGAAACACATGCCCTCCTTCGGTGGCTTAGGCTTAGGTGCCTTGACCTCTTTGCCTTTGGATATAGGTCCAACCTTGCCCTTTCCCTTTCCACCCTTACCCTTTTGAACCAAGCAAGCATAGGATTGGTTTTCTTTATGTTCTCGCTTCAGCCTTTTTAAGCATCCTATGGAACTCGAAACCGATTTATCCATCCCATGCATGTTATAGTTCATGACAAACTCGATCATAACTTTCTAGCAAAGATGCCAAGATGAGGTCCGTTGCTAATTCCTTACGAATGAGTGCATTAAGCTTCTTAAGAGTATTAATATACCCTTTCATCTTGAGCACATGGGCACTCACCGAAGTACCTAGTGCCATTTTGCATGAAGTTAGTGCATTGGTTGTCATGAACCTTTCATGACGAGCTTGCTCTTGGAACATTTCCTTAAGGTGAGTCATGATCACAAAAGCCTCCATATCCATGAATTGTTTTTGCAATTCGGACTCATGGTAGCCAAGCATGAGGCAAGTCACATCATTGGAGTCATTCTTTTTCTTTTCGAATGCCTCCCTTCGAGCAATAGTGGCATTTCTAGCCGATTCATTGGGTAACGCTTGGTCTAGGACTTCAAGCTTCGTCTCTTGCTTAAAAACTATTCTCAAGTTTCGAGACCAATCAAGGAAGTTAGTCTCATTGAGTTTGTCCTTCTCAAGAAATGATCGCAAGATTAGTATGAGGTTTTTATTTATAATCCCATAATTTGAATTAATATCCCTTTAAAAAATTCGTGTTAGTGTTTTTGATTGTGGGCCAAGATCCTTATTTCACCTTGTCTTAGTCAAGCCGAGCTCGTACACCTAAGACTTAGTTATTTCGGTAGGAACCTTTTCCAATTATATCTAATATAACTCTTGGATCGAATGGAATCAACATCTTATGTTAGGCACTATTCTATTTTATTGCTTAGGGTCGGGACGGTCCCAGTACCCATGTTAAGTCAATCCTACATTCGAGTGTTAGGCATAACATTTACCCTAACTCTTGCCTTACAAAGATAATCCAACATGCCTAGCTATGGCATAGCCCACATTTAGACGATCGATGCCTTGACAAGTTTCGAATTAGGAAGGCAATTTTATGACTTAATATTATAGGGATTCATTTTATTACGGCTTACATGGTAGATACGAATTTCCATTCATTCACACATGTATAGTATATATAAGGTGCATAAAATTTAAACGTGGCATGTCATGGGCCAAATACCTAACTCTAAGAAAAGCTACATCTAATGGGCTTCCTCCGAGTTGAGTCGGCACACCTCCATTAGGCTCCGTCTATTGTCTTGATTACAAAGTCTTCAATATGATATTAAATACATCTATTCTAATAAAATAAAATTAAAAATTTTACAAAAAAAAATAGACGACACTCGAGCCGTATTTAATTACAACCCATAATAAAAATAGGCCCATGACATGCACCATGCATGGTTATTCACGAAAAATACACCAAAAAGATTAAAATAAAAAACATATACTAGCAAATAATATGGATTTTCAATTTTAATTATGTCCATAAGCCATTTGAGAAATTGTATATTTGATTTCAAGAACTAACCCTATTAAGGGTTTCGGTGTTAACCCAATTGGTCAAACCTTTTGACCACTCATTGAATGAGTTGTTCATAAAATCACAATTTTAATCATATTAAATTATCAATACATTATTAGATTAAGATAGTGCCATTAATCCTTTTCTAGTCAATTTCTCTTACCAATTTTATGTTATGATTTAATCTCATTAAACATAAAACCCATAAACACAATTGGAAGTCACTACATATTTGGTTTACCAATTAAACTCATGAATCTATCAAGTTAATAACACATTCGGCTATTGCCATTAAACTAATCAGATTTGGCCTTTTGACATTTAAACACACAAAATCAGATTTTCAACATGGTAAAATCGGTTTTTAATTGATTAGATTAAGCATACAAGCCATGCTCGATACCACCGTAAGGTATCCTATGGACTTAATCAAGTTTACGCGCAGCGAAAATCATAAAATTTACCATAGAAACATGCCAAGATCACATGTATGTTAAAATAATCAATAAAGGTTGAGACTTTTACCTTCGAGTTGGATGCTGAATCTTTATTCAATAAGGTGAGCTCGAATCAATTTCTCTTCCTTGCTCCTTTTTCTAACGATTTGAACAATGGGAGACACCGCCTTAACGCGAATGCCCTCTACCGTCTCACACACAAAAACCTATGGGATTAAGATTATGTGTGCTAGCATTAAACAATCTCACTTTTATTAATTGATGATTTTGGTTTTGAAGAAAGAAAAAGGGGGGGGGGCGGCGACCTTGAGTTAGGAGGAGAGCAAAACCTATTTTCTCTCTTTTATATGTGTGCCGAATTTTGTCTTAGAGTGACAGAAACGTTTTCTCTCCTTTTTTTTTATTTTTATTTTTTATTAGGAATAGATTTGTTTCCAATTTGGATGGCAATCTACTTCCTAAAAAATAGGGATCACATTTCTAATCAAATTCCTCTTTAATTATTCTACAAGAATAAGGACTCTTTCTCTCCTTTTAATGAAATAATTTATAATCATTTAATTAAAATACTATTAGGGTCGAATTTCACATTTAAATAAGCCCCAACCAAAAATCAACTTAAGTCCACTCAATTATGTTTTAATTAATAACATAATTTAATGGCCCGATAAGTGAGATAGTTTAAATCCAAATCCAGATTTTTAAAGTTTGTGATCCCGTAGGTCCATTCAATGTTGGCAATGGGCCTAAATCCAATTTATGGACCATAAATCATAAGCGGCCTCTAGCAAGACATTATAACTATCCAAATTGAATGAATGTCAATATAAATTAACGTAACCTAGTTGCAACCTTAAACAACCCTTTGCCTCTCGATATCATGATCGGCATAAGGCATGGAACATGTCATCCTTATTTATTGCTAAATCATTTCTTAATCTATTAGTGACATCGACTAAAGCAAATAAATGATAACACTTATCATTTCATTTGGGCATGGCATGCACTACTCGGCTTCACTAATCAAGTGGCCGGTGATATCTTCTCTCAATAAGGAGAGTGGCAATCCCTTCACTTTATTCATGTTTCTTAGCATGAATCGTGGCATACCCAGTCATACCAATACTTGTCATTTAGTTACAAATGATGTTAGGCATATGTCAAAGTGTGCAAGGATTCATCTAAGAATCCATAACGATTTCAAGTCGAGGGATTCAAGTATAAGCATTTGCATGAGAATCACTTATGACTTTCAACCATGTAGTGTTCTCATGAGCGGATCGATCCAAATACACTATTCCCTAACATGTATCTATGTTCCCCGATTGATATCCCATATCCATGACCAGTAAAACATGATCATATCACGAAGTACATACTAGTTTTAGTTTATTGCCATTGCCATACAATAATCGACTAGGGACATTTAGAATAGTATTCTTTTATGCTTCAAGGTTTTACTATCAAATCACATATTTGATAACTTAAGCGAATTATTCGATTCATGGACATTTTATCTATTTTAAATATACACAAGAATGGTAATAAGATAAAAAAATGCATCATATGTATATGTATAGTAAAGGAGTCAATATAAAATGTATTGGGCTAGGGCATACACTAACATAAGCACCCACAAAGAAGCACTCAAAATTGGTAGAGTGCTAACTTCACATTTTCTCGATTTATATAATGTTTCCTATAGAAATCTAATCTTTGTAAGTTTATGATGACCCAAGAGAAGAGGAAGAAGGGGTAGTGTACTAGGGTTTTTTGAAAAACACTATTTTTCCTTTTTTTCTTTCTTGGCTATATGCCTTCACCTTTTTTTTTCTTTGTTGGTCAAATTCTCTCTCTCTCAAATATTACTTGTATGTTGTACCTCTCTCTTTGATATCTTTATAGGAGAGACTTACATGTCCTCCAAAAACAAAGAGGGGCTATAATGAGTTCCTTAAGGGCTCTAGGTGTCATAGCTCTTAGAGTAAACCAACTATGCTTTATTGGTATACTCCTACTAAGGTTATAGATTTCTTGAGTAGACATTCATCGAAATACAATGTGATAACTCCTTTAGAATATAAAGAAGGACATGTCCTATCTTAGTCATACACCTACCTCTATCAAATTCCTAATATACCTAAGGAATTGCTCATGTACAACCCTTTACTAGATCCATCAAAACGAGTGTCCAAATGTATAAATCCTCTAATAAGATGACTCGTGATAACTTCAAGTCTAAAGACTACTTGTACCTATCTCGTATGAGATTCTTATAAACTAAACCAAATGGGTTCTCATGGCGAGTCAAGTCTAGTGATATGTTCTCTAACGAGTCAAAGTGTATACAAGGAAGACATGTCCTATCTTAGTCATACACCTACCTCCATTCGATTCCTAGTGCATTCAACGAATCACCCACATTTACTAGGTCCATCGAAATGAGTGTCAAAGTGCATAAATCATCTAATAAGATAACCATGATGTCTTCAAGTCTAAGGACTACTTATAACCATCTCGTATGAGATTCCCATAAACTAAATCAAATAGGTTCTCATGGTGAATCAAATCCAAGTGATATGTTCTCTAACATAAATTACCTAAATTCTTGCTTTGGTATCATCATGCCAATAGGTGTGAGATCTCCTACTACTATCATATAGTATAAGTATAGCACTCACAAGTCTAACCGTATATAGTCAATATTCATTCTTGACAATGCTATGACTTGGGATATTTAATGATATCATTTATGTGCATTAATTTTTATCTCACATCTTTCGATCAATCACTAATACAAATGCTTATTGCATGGACTTCTATCTAATTCTCGTTCAATCAATAAATGTAGATGACAAGAATTAATAGAAAGAGTTCTTTATTATAAATCATGCAATGACACAATAACTCAAACCCATCCAAACATGGTTGGATCTTTGGTACCTACACCGACAATCTCTCACTTACACTTAAGCTAACCAGTCATATCCTTTAATCCGGACGATCGAGTAAGGGTCTATGTTTGAATGTTTACAAAAAAGATTCATCTTTGTTTTTTGTGAATAACAAAATTCTTTGATTGTTTCATTAAAACTCGACTCTTATTCCTAGCAAGCATGCTCAAATCCATAAATGTACTTTTGCATTTTGCAAATCTTGTTTACATGTTCTTGAGAACCATTAGAGTGTGTCATCTACACATCCTTTTTAGTTACCTTTTCTAGGAATCAATTTCTGACATTGTCATTTCATAAGTGCTAGCTTCATCATCCCTCTTAGGGCTCACATCACCATGTGTGGAGATAAGAAGATCATATCCTTTTCTTCTGTTGATGAATTTATTTTAAACTTATGAAGTTCTTGTGTTTTTGTTAATGGGATAGTTACAACACTTTGCACTCATTCCACTTAGGGTTCCTCTAATAAAGTGTCAATTTATGAGTCTACTCGAATCTTATTGAGTTCAAATTTACTCCCATTATTTCTAGCATCCATAAATTCCTTCCAAAGGAATATAGCATGCCTAGTCAAGAATAACACTTTGTTCTAGTGGTAAGATATTGACATCCTTTTGTGTGCTTTAGATTTCTCATAATTTAGTATTTTAATGATTTTAGGCTTTAATTTGTCTTTGTCAAACCTTTTGAAATATATTTCATAGCCTCAAATCTTATAGAGAGATGAATTCATTTTCTTTCCTTTCCATATCTTATATGAGGTCTATTTAAATAGATTTAATTAGAACCTAATTCAATGTAAAGGTTATAGTAAGGAGTATTTATCCAAAATAAAATGGGGATATTGATTCGACTCTTTATGGATCGACCATGTCTTACGTGTGATGTCCATAGAGAATCTCATTCTCTTTTAGGTGATCTAAAATTTTAGCATTCAAGTATTTATCACCTCGATCTAATTGAAATGCCTTAACACTTTTGCTAGCTCATTACTTGACTTTTAAGTCTAAACTTTTGAACCTTTCAAACGCGTTGGACTTATGCTTATAATCAAAACATGATCTACTATCATTAAAGGTTATGTGACAAGAATATTCTCCTCTTGCATGGGTGAACATAGGCCCACATACATCTCTATGTATAGGGCCTTTATTAATTAGTAGCTCTTTCTCCTATTCAACTAAAAGGGAATTCAAGTCTTTTTACCAAGTAAACAAGATTCCCTAGACATTATCAAATGTTTCTAGATATCTATTTATAAGTAGATTAGATATGAGATTCTTGTTTTTATGGTTAAGATGATGTTTCTACAAATTTATGTTGTTTTAGATCATTAGAGTCTTTTAGTAGTTATATTACATATAGGGAATTATGTTCAAAAAATATATTTATTATCAAGATATTTCTATAAAACTCATCTTTAAAAATAACCATTATTCTTAAAAAAAAAGAAATACTTATTCAAAATAAGAAATGAAAATAACATCTTTAGTCTTTAATAATAATAATAATTAAGTCTTGCACATTCCTACATGGTAGTCCTAGTTTATAAATACCTATATCTAATGGTTCAACTCTCGATCCATTGTAGTCTTGTAGGCCATCTCCCTTAAAGCTATTTTTTTTTCTTTTCTAAGCTTCGTACACTTAAGAAATATGACCACCATATATAGTATCATACACCTATGGAGTGAAATTTTAGAAATAAGAAAATCAGCTTTAATAACATAAATATCCGAGGTGGTGGTAGAACTCGTCTTTTGCATCCCTTCTAGGTACTCCTTATAGTTGTATTTCTAATGCCCTTTCTTCTTATAATGAAAATATATTGCATCATTTGGGATATTCTCATCCTCGGACTTTTTCACTCCTCCAATAGGCATAGTTGAAGACTTCTTCTTCTTGAGCTTTTTCTTGCCCTTTACCGCACCCTTTCCTTTATTAATCAAAAGTACAAAACTCATATTCTTCTTATTAATTTTAGGCTAAGCTTCCCTTAGCATGAATAACAACTCTCCAATAGTGTTTTCTATGTGCATCATGTTGAAGTTCATGATGAACTATCCAAAGTTATTGGACAACGATTGCAATACTAGGTTAATGGATAATTCGAGCATCCATTTTAACTTCAAGTTTGGCCGATCCGTCGATATAGCCTATCATTTCGGTGAGATGCTTTTTAACATTTGATCCCTTATCCATTCTAGCTCTAAAGAGCTTTCTTACTATCTCATAGCGTTCATGCCTAGTATTTCCCTCAAATAAGCTTTTAAGGTTTTCTATGATCTTAAAAGCTTATGATCTTCTATGTTGGTGCCTATGCTCTAACGTCTTTACAGACATGCATGATGCTTTAAGTAGTGATCACATTATCTTTATATTTGATCCATGCTACAAGATTTTCAGCTTGATCTCAATTAGGAGAGCTTTCTTTATCATATAAAGAATTTTCTCAAGTTAGAGGACTATCCTCAAATTCATTTCCCGATTGAGGAAGTTTGTGCCATTGAAGGCATTAATTCTTTCAATTATTGATCATGTCAATATGTTTCTAGTCATATCATGCAATCTGATATGATAGAAAAATGTTTAATTTTGTAAATTAAATTGCATAAAATAAAAAAAAAGCATAAATCAAAGAAGTAAAATCTACGTTTGCTCTCATTTTTTTTAAAAGTTCTATAACCTTCAATTTAGGACTCAAGAAATTTTTTTGATTCATTTTCTTATTGGGTTAGGATCCCATCCTTAACGTATATTAACCTTGAGTTATCTCAACAAGTCATACATGAAGTATTGGGTAGGTAACTCCTTATCTATTACATATAATATAATTTCTAATCTCATTGACATGACCACTCCTTATCATATCACATCTTATGTGAATACCAATCCTTGCCTACAAGTTTATTAAACCTTGAGTTATCTCAACAAATCCAATAACTCATTTAAGTTAGACCCAATATTTAGGTACATTGAATGGCCTATGATTTGTCTCCCTCAAGAAGGTAGTGACTCGAAGTTATTTTAATAAGCCAACAACGATCAAGAGAGTTCCTTCCTCATAACATTTGAAGGTAACTAACTTAATATTTTATTTGAAGGAATTAATTTGGTTGGTCTCATCCTAGCATGCATACTAATCAATAATCATATTATTCATAACATACATACTAATATTAATCTCATAATATACATACATCTCATGCATGACATAAAGGATCAATGAATGGTAGTGGATCTCTAATACTAGCCCCTTTAGGACAAGGAAACCCTATACTTGGTTTCATTGAAACGAGTGTTAAAGTGCATAAATCCTCTAATGAGATAACCATGATGACTTCAAGTCTAAAGACTACTTGTACCATCTCGTATGAGATTCTCATAGACTAAACCAAATAGGTTCTCATGGTAAGTCAAGTCCAATGATATGTTCTCTAACATAAATCACCTAAGTGCTTGCTTTGGCATCATCATGTCAATAGGTGTGAGATCTCATACTACTATCATATAGCATTAGAATAGAAATCACAAGTCTAACCACATATAGTTAATGTCCATTCTTAACAATGCTATGACTTGGGACATTTAATGATATCATTTATTTGCATTAGTGTTTGTCTCACATCTTTTGATCAATCACTAATGCAAATGCATATCACATAGACTTCTATTCAATTCTATTCAATTAGTAAATGTAAATGACAAGAATTAATAGAAATGCTTCTTTATTATAAATCATGTAATGATACAATAACTCAAATCCATCTAAACATATTTGGATATTTGGCACCTACACTAACACCTTCTACCCGAATCTCCTTTTACACTTAACCTACACACAGCTTTCCTTCTTTGTTTTACATGATTAGTAGCATTTTCCTCTTTTAAGACATGGGACCATGTGTCTCTTTCCTTTAACTTGGTTTTGTATGTTTTTTCATTAAGTCCTTCATACATTTGGACTTGTACGTGCCTTGACTTGCCATTTTTTATTTTTTATTTTTCTTTTCTTGTAAACCTAAAATCGTTACCTTTTTCATAAGTATTATTAGGCCTAATGAAAAAGGGAACAAAAATTATGAAAGTTATATGTAGAATACTCTACCCTTTTGAATTTATCTCTTTTGAAATATGTTCAACTTAATTTATGTTACATATCCTATGGTGAGGACTAGGTTAGGTGATCATAGAGGAGGAGGTACCGAGGCTGAGCCATCATCTAAACCTTCACACTTCCATAATAGATTTAGAAATAAGAAAGAAGTAGACTCTAATATGATGTCACAACTAAGATCATGGCTAGTTTTTGCACTAAATAAACATACTATAGAGATAATGGCTAAGGGTATTTAGTAAACTTTTCAAGCTATAGCAGGGGTTAGTGACCGCCAATCGTGGTTTGGGTGAAGCGAGCACTTCTACAGTTGCACTCAATCGAGATTAGTAAAGTTTGACCCTTATGTGGCTAAGTCTTTTTAAATTAAAACCTTTAAACTATTTTAGAGATAGGATGATGAAGATCCAATCCATTTTATAGATGAGAAAGAAAAAAGGCTAATTGTACTTTGATGTCATGAGGAAAGAAATGTTGAACTAATAACATTTATGCTTAAAAGGAGTGCTAGTGATTAGTATAAACTCGGATAAGAAACCTAATTTATCATTGGAGCAATTTAAGGAAGCTTTTATAGAGGAGTAATTACCCGGGAGTATAAAGGAAGAAAAGGCTAAGGAGTTTGAGAGACTAGTGCAAACTTCGACATGATGGTGATGGAGTATAAGAGGAGGTTTACAAATCTAAGTCATTATTTCCCGTAAATAATATCAATTGAGATAAAAATAGTGAAAAGGTTTATGAATGGGCTAGTAGACCTAATCTTTACAACGATATTTTCCCAATGGTTTCAAAGTTATTCAAAAGTAATTGATTGTACTCATAAGCTTGAGATGAGGAGGACGGAGAGTAGAGTAACTAAATAGAAAAAGAAGAAGGCCAAGAGTGATTCCTCATCATTAGGTGGGCATAAAGGTCATAATGGTAGATCTAGTTGAGATATTAGTATGCAGAGTTATTCTAGCCCTTAGAAGATATTTTATAGCTAGTGTAGTCATGGTGGATCATGTATAAGGATGAGTCGTGGATCATCTCATTTAGTTCATTAGGGTTCTAAAAAGAGGTACACTATTTGTTAGATATGTGGCAAGACCCATTTGGGTATATGCTCTCGCAGTATGGGAGCATGTTTCTTTCTTCATCAATAGGAATATTTGATATGTGATTATGCTAAATACCGGATGGCATAAGGTACTACTTTGAGGGGAGTACATGCTCCTCTTATAGCCAATCCATCCTCAAGTTAGTATGGTGGTAAGTTTAGTGGCTACGCTAGTCGAGAGTTTGGTAGTAGAGCACAACAAAGTCAATGATAAGTCGGTAAGGGTAATGAAGGCTCGGGAGGTCAAGGTTAGATGAGTACCGGTGGTTGCGAAGCATAGGATACTTTGGTATCTAATATTGTTGTATCGGTATCCTTCGAGTCTTTTCTTATGATGCAAGGGTACTCGTTTGATTTAGGGGCAACTTATTCTTTTGTGCCACTATTTTTTTTAAAAGATTCAATATGAGTCCATATGTGTTAGGCCGATCTTTGATGGTGTCAACACTTATAGGAGAATGTATGATGGTGGATTTGATTTTTAGAAACTCGTGATGTGTAGGTGATGGGTATAAATTTACTTGCAAATTTAATATTTTTTGATATGAATGATTTTGATATTATTTTAGGAATGGACTGGTTAGCAAACTATAATGTTTTATTAGATTGTCTGTAATAAGGTGGTGTATTTTAGGGATTTAGAAGAAGATTGGTTTTCTTTTCAAGAAGAGTAGAGTGTAGCTCCCTCTAACCTAATATCTCGCTATTAAGGCATGTAAGATGATGAGAAAAGAGAGTGTGTCCTACAAGGCATATGTGTAGAGACATATGATAATGTGGTCGGCTTTGACCAAATCCTAGTCATTAGGGAGTTAGTTTGATATGTTTCTAAATGAGCTACCTAGTCTACCTCTAGATAGAGAAATAGAATTTAGTATTGAATTTCTTCTAGTCATCGAACCTATCTCTATACCTCCCTATCAAGTAGCACCGACTAAATTGAAGGAATTGAAGTTCGACTTTAGGATTTATTGGATAAGTGTTTTATCCAACCTATTTCTTTATGGGGTGCTCTAGTTTTTTTTGTTAAGAAAAAGAATGGGAATTTACGGTTATGTATTGATTACGACTAGTTGAATAAATTGACTATAAAGAATAAGTACCTATTATCAAGGATTGATGACTTGTATGACCAATTGTAGGGTGTAAAATATTTCTCCAAAATTGATTTAAGGTCCAAGTACCATCAATTAAGGATTAATAGGTAGGATATTCCTAAAACTACTTTTGAGTCGTGGTGTGGCCATTATGAATTTTTGGTGATGCCGTTTGGCCTTACTAATGATTTGAAAACTTTTATGGACTTAATGAATATAATGTTTCATCGCTTCCTTGACAAGTTTGTGATAATGTTCATTGATGATATCTTGGTGTACTCTAAGAATGAGAGGATGCTTGAAAATCATCTAAGGTAAGTGTTGCAAACATTAAACAAACATAAGTTGTATGTCATGTTTTCGAAGTGTGAGTTTTTGTTAGAGGATGTGGCATTTCTAGGACACGTTATATCTAAAGAAAGGACTATGGTGGACCCAAAGAAAGTAAAGGCAGTAACCTACCTGGTTGTGACCTATTCGATCACTAAGATTCATAGCTTTTTAGGTTTGATTGGGTCTTATTAAAGGTTTGTGCAAGACTTTTAAAAATTGTAGCACCGTTGACTAAGTTGAGTTAGAAGAACATGAAGTTTTAGTGGTCGGGTAAGTGTAAGGAGAGCTTTCGAAGCTAAAGACATGTTTGACCATGACACTAATCCTTACCTTACCCTCAAGAAGTGGTTCTCATAGACTAAACCAAATGTGTTCTCATGCCAAGTCAAGTCCAGGTGACATGTTCTCTAACATAAATCAACCTAGTGCTTGCTTTGGCATCATCATGCTAATAGGTGTGAGATCTCCTACCACTATCATATAGCATGAGCATAGCACTCATAAGTCTAATCGTATATAGTCGGTGTCTATTCTTGATAGTGCTATGACTTGAGACATTTAATAATATCATTTATATGCTTTAGTGTTTGTCTCACATCTTTTGATCAATCACTAATACAAATACACATCGTATGGACTTCTATCTAATTCTATTATATAAACAAATATAAGGCATAAGAATTAATAAAAAAATTTTTTTATTATTGATAAAATAAATAATACAATAACTCAAACTTATCTAAATATGATAGCATCGCCATACATGCATAGGTCATTGATGAGACCTTGGTTCCTTAGCATGTGCTCGTGGATCCTTTGTTGTTGGCCATCAAGATTTGTGACATTGAAAGAAATCTTTCTTTGATTCTTCCATTAAAGCTTTTAGTATCATGTCAATGTATCTACCTTGGGAGACCCCTCACATTCTAAATGATCTATCTCTCGTAAATCTCAACTCTTAGAATATAGGCTACCCTTCCATGTCATACTTGGTGAAATTCCATTTAGATATCTCAATCTATTATGGATTGCAACATGATAATGTTTAAAGTGAAGAAGTAGTTTGTTTAATTTTTCTTGTAGAATAATCATGACTAGCAAGCTCTCATTAACCTTTTGCATACACAAGGTTTGCCTTTGTTTTTGTAAAAATATCAAACTCTTTAATTATGTCACCAAAGCATTTATTCTCATTCTCGGAGGCATGCTAAAGTCAATGGATGGACCTTTTCATCTTGCAAATCTTATTTATGTGTTTTTACAACCATCAAGGTGAGTCATCTACACACCCTTTTTGTTTGCTATTTCTAGAAGTCAATGTCCAATATTTCCTTTTCATAAGTGTTAGTTTTGTCATCACTTTTAACATATATATCACCATGTGTTGAGAAAAGAAGATCATATCCTTTTTTCCTTTAATGAACTCTTTTTAGACTTATGAATTTGTTGTGTTATTGTTTGTGGGTAGTTGCAACATTTTGTAACCTATCTATTTAGGGTTCTATCCTTGGAGGGTTAATATGTGAGTCTACTTGAATCTCATTGAGTTCTAATTTCCTCCCATTATTTCTAGCATCCTCAGTTTCCTTCCCAAGGAAAATAACATGTCTAGTCATGAACAACACTTTGTTCTACCGTTAGAAAAATAATCTTACATACTTACACATCATTGATTTGTGCTTTTAATTTTTTTTGTCAAACCTTTTGACACATGTTTTATAGCCTCGAAATCATCAAGGAAAGATAAATTTATTTTCTTTCCTTTTCATATCTCATATGATGTCTAACCGAATAGACTTAATTGGAACCCTATTGAAAATAAAGTTTGTAGCAAAGAGTGACTATCCCAAAGTGAGATGGGGATATAAATTTCGATTGATTATGGACCATGTCTAACATATTGAGTCCATTGATAAAGAATCTCATTCTCTTTTAGGTGATCTAAAATTCATTGTTTAAGTATTCATCACCTCAATCTCATCGAAATGCCTTGATACTTTTGCTAGTTTGTTTCTTGACTTTAAATCTAAATTCTTTGAACTTTTTCAAATGCTTCAAATTTGTGTCTCATTTACATAACCAAAATGTGATCTATTATCACTAAAGATTATGAAATAATCATGTCCTCCACTTACATGGGTGAACATAGGCCTAAATACATCTTTATGTGTAAGGCCAAACTATTTAGTAACACTTTCTCCTTTTCTACTAAAAGGGGATCATGTCTCTTTGCCAAGTAAACAAGATTTATTAGACATCATCAAAAGATTTTATGTATCCATTTTTAAGTAGATTGGATATTAGAATCTTGTTTATATGGCAGAGTTGATAATGCCACATATATGTATTATCTAGATCATTTGAGGGGAGAGAGGGATACTTAAAGAGGAAGAGGGAGAGAGAAGGAGGGAGGGAAAGGGAGGGGGAGAGAGGGAGGGAGGGAGATGGAAAGAGAGAGAATGAGAAGGGGCAAGAGAGAGAGAGTGAATGAGAGAGCTAGAGGGAGAGGGAGAGGGAGATAGAGAGGGAGAGGGATAAAGATTAGGAGAGAAAGAGAACATGAGGTAGAGAGAAAGAGAGGGAGAAGGAGGTAGAGAGAGGGGGAGAGAGGGAGAGAAAGAGAAAGGGAGAGAAAGAGAGAGGGATAGGGATAAGGAGAGAAAGAGGAAAGGGAGAGAAGAGGAGAGAGAGAGATAAGGAGAGGGAGGGAGATAGGGATAAAGAGTGGGACATAAGGAGACTGATAGGGATGAACGAAAAGAGAGGGAGAGAGAGAAATAGAAAAAGACAGAGGAAGAGGAGGAGAGAAAGAGAGATAAAGGGGGAGAGAGGTAGAGATAGGAAGAAGGGGAGGGAGGGAAAGAGAGAAAGAGGGTGAGAGAGAGATGGGGAGGGGGAGAGAGTGGGAGAGGAAGGGATAGAGATAGGAAGAGAGGAATAGAGAAAGAGAGGGAGAGAAAGAGAGAGGAGAGAGGGGGAGAGAGTGGGAGAGGGACGAAAAGATGAAGAGAAAAAAGGAGAGAGAAGGGGTTTGAGAGGAAGAGAAAGAGAGAGGGATAGAGAGGGAGAGGAGGGGAGAGAGAGGGAGAGGGAGAGGGGGAGAGGGAGAGGGGGAGAGGGATAGAGGAAGGGAGAATGAGAGAGATAGAGAATGAGGGAAATAAAGGGAGGGGAGGAACAGAGTGGGAAAAAGAAGAGGGAGAGTGAGGGAGGGATGGAGATGGAGAGAGAGATAGAGATCAAGAAAGGAAGAGAAGGATAGAAAAAGAGAAAGAGGAAGAGAGCTAGAGAGAGGGACAAAAAGAGCGAGAAAAGGGAAATGGGATATAGGGAGAGAGTGAGAGAAAGAAATAGAAGAAAAAGAAAGAGGGAGAGAGATAAATAGAAAGAGGGAGAGATGAAGAGAGATAGGGGAGAAAGGTAGAAGGAAAGAGAGAGAGAAGGAGAGGGAAATGAGAGGAAGAGAAAGAGAGAGGGATAGTGTAACCCCCATAAAGTCATTAACCATATAAATATACGTACAAGGATATTCATATGTCAATACATTGAGCAAGGTCGTGATTTATGTGCCATTTTAATGTTTTGGTGATTTTATTAGGGGATGAATTTTCAAGTGATTTAGCTAATTAAAGTTCATTTTCTCTAGTATATATGGAACCTATTATACAATAAACAAAGGTACTTTAAAATGCTAGGAATGTTGAAAATTTTTGGGAAGGAAATTGTTGAATTAATTATTTAGGGAGGAATTGTTGAATTTTTCTAGGAAAGAAATGTCATGTTACTTAAGCTAAACTAGCCTAAGGATTTAGTTAGCTTAATGACCATCTTTAGCAACTAACTAGACACCTAAGCACTTTATTTAATGTAATTGATGACAACTCATCACCTTTGACTTCCAAGTTGCCACCTTGCCTTCTATAGCCTTCCTTTACTTTATACGTAGATAACTTAATTAAAGACATGTGGCATACTAAGTAATGAAGGCAAATATAGTGTATATATATATATAAGGAAAGAATGAAACTTAGATATTTATTTGGTAAAATCCGTAGCTTACCTAAAAAAAAAGTCATTAAGAGGGAGAGAAACACGAAAAAGAAAGAGAGAAAAAGAAAGGAAAGAATGAAAGGAGAAAAACAAAGAAAAGTATAAGAAATCTTAAGAAAGCATATATTCTTATAAGTAGGTTTCATTTTAGCTTAATTTATGAATTAAGTTTTATTTTAAATGTTCAATTTTTGAGGTTTTATTTTAAGCCATGTACTATGTTGTCATGGTTTCTTGTGTTCATGTTACGTTTTGATGCTTTGTGATAGATTTAGTATGGTTGTTATGATATGATGAATGGTTGATGCATAAGTATGTTTGGATAGATAAAACAAAAAAAGGGGGGGGGGGCATGGACCGAATTTGGTTGGACCCAAACTATACTTGGTATAGATTTGGAAAGCATGACCTAGGACTAAAGCAATGAATTCCGAGGGCTTTCCCAAAAGGAACCCATTTGGCCTAGGAGGGAAAAAGGAAAAAGATTGGACTTTCTTTTAGGTAATGATGGATTTAATGTTCAATTACAACTCCATTGAGCATAAATTAGTAAGTTAGGTTAAAAAGGAAACCTCTAACCACTTTAGAACCCAATTCGGCCTAATCCCAAAAATTTTAGGGTTTGGATTCTAACCTTCCAGCCTTATTATTAATGGTTAAATCCCATCTAAAAAAGGGTAAAATGAAATGTTAAAGGGTAAGAATCCAAGAGAAGAGCCAAAATTATAAACTAGGCCCATTAAGAGCAAAATTCAGTTATAACTACCAAAACTAGGGTTAAGAGAGAAAATCTACTTCAAATGTGTTTAAATGGGTTCGTAGGATTAAAGTATATGGATTTATTTAAATCTAACCACCCAACTTCATGAGTAATGGTTTATTTGCACCCTAATAGGTATAAAATGAAGTATTAGAAGGTGAGAATTCAAGAAAAATCAGAATTAAGAGTTAGATCCATTAGAGGCTAAATTCAACTACTATGGTTAAAGTTTAGAATAAAAAAAGTTTCCTCAAGCATGTCACAATAAATCCTTAAAATTGATGGTCATGTAAACTAAGTAATACGTTACAATTTGAAGGGTTTGGTACCCATAATTAGTTAAATGCCATAAATTCAACATCACATGCATCATATGCATATGGGGAATGGATTAAATTGAGGAATACCATTGAGTCAAAAATGATGAGGTTTGGTAATCGAATAAGATTTAATTGGATCGGTTTGGTAACCGACTAGATTAAATGGGTATTAGCACCGAAGCTATGTGTGTGCTCTATTCCGTGTGGCTAATCCGTGTGACTATACCGATAGATGATGGATAATCCGACTAACCGAGGCTACGAGTGAGGGGTAATTCCATTATTAGTCGTAGGTGATTCGACAATCATCGAGATATGAAAACATAGCGAATTTGCTAATACCTAGGGTACCCGAAGTAAAATTTGATGACTCGAAGTAGGGGAGTCGGAAAATCATCGCATATCACGTGCATCACCCTACTTACCGAGCTTCGACTTAGTCTATATTTATTTCATGCCTTGACAAGTAAAGGCGATAACAATATTGATAATGAAACTGCTCGGTTCCTCCTAGAAAAAGGCTCATATGTGACACGATAGCTGAACATATATATATATATATATATATATATATATATATCTTTTGATTGTAATTAAAGAGTGCGATGTCTAGTAGTGGGCAAAGGATATCTTAGAGATTTTGTAATTTTTGTAATCGTAATTATTAACGCCATGTAAATTTTATTGTACATGATTTTATACTTCATGTTTTATTGGTTATTGGCTATGTATTTGGGAAGTAAATTTGGGACTTTGGTCCCTAAACCGTAGCAAACCCGACCACGTCTCTTAGGTAATTGGTATAGGAGCCGGGGCGTTACGGAGATGGTATCGAGCTTCGGTTTAGTTAAACCAAAGTAAAAACATAAGTGTCATATGAGCTCGAGGACTTGTATGCTACTCAACAAGTAAGAAGGTAATTATTCCTTCCCTTTGAATGTGTATGATCATGATATGGCTTCATGTTAGCATATAGTCCTATCTTAGAAATATTGACGAATAGTAGTATTATTGTTTTAGATGCCATGGTTATTCCGTGTACCCCGCATTGCTAGGACACACTCGTCGGTGAGCCACCCTAATAGCACATTAGGCTGAGCTAAACAGACCTTATTATGACCCCGGACCGGGATATGGTGACCCATGTTATTCGAGTACATGACCCGATACAACGAATAGTGTTTGTCGATGCCTTCTTTGACCAGTATCATAGTCTAGATTTCCTATGACTAACCTTACAATGGACTCTCCTATTGAGAGATTAGCAGTTACTAGATGAGGTTTGGGGGAGCTTGATAGATTGATTTTCTTATCGGAACTTGATCCGAGCCTTCCTACCGAGTACGAGTTATACGTACTCTTACCCGACTAATGTATAATTAGGGTTTGCCTTTGTCCCTCACCCACAAGATAGTACTGGTGAAGAGTGGAGGACTTCTTTCCCTACTTGTTTTTGGTATATTAACTCGATCTAGTAGATGTGTTACTAGGGGAAACCTATCGTGCACCTTTTGGATGTCAATAGCAATACTTTTTTATTATAAATATAACACAAAAACCTTTAGAAGGTAAATGTGCTTGTAAGTCCCTATTTTGTATGAAATGCTTACCATATATATAAATATAATCTCACACATACGTGGATGATTTACATTGTATATTGATTTCGATGCCAAAAATAACTTGAGTATAACATGGCATGTACAAAGTCAAAGCATGCTAAGAAAGGATCCAAGTACAAGCAGGAGGTGAAGGGACTTCCAATGATAATAATAGAAATCAATAAGATGCTTTAAATCGTATGATGGACATGATGTGACAACAACAACAAGAACTTCATGTGGAGCAAATGAGACAACTCCCGGTTATGTATCAACGACCTCTACCTTCGCCGCCCTAGCATAGGCATGACACAATGGAGCAATTTCATAAAATGAATCCCTAGTAATTCGTCTGGGGTTTAACCTAATGATAGTGGATGAATAGATTAAGTCTTTGGAGGCGATATTTGAATATTTACAATTTACCAATAATGAGCGAGTATCGTGTATCATCTTTATGTTAACAAAGGATGTTCGCACATGGTGGGAGAGTGCACAACTAATAGTAGACGTGCCTACCTTAACTTGGGATGAATTTAAGGAGGTCTACTATAACAAATACTTTACCGCGGATGTGAGAGCTAAGAAAATTCAAGACTTCCTAACACTAACGCAAGATGGAATATCGGTGGGCGAATATGTTCAAAAATTTGAACAAGGGTGTAGATTCGTCCCATTCATTGTAGGGGATCAAAATTTGAAAAAGAATTGGTTCCCGACAAGGTTAAACCCAAGAGTACAAAGCATAGTACATATGTCGATCGCCAATGCCTTTCCAAAAAGGGTGGATAAGGTAATGATAGTAGATGAAGATCAAAAGGAGATTACAAAGGAATTACAACAAAAGAGGTAAGTGTTTAAATCGAGACCCTTTTCATCTCAACCGATAAAGAAGGTTTTGCCTAGAAATTTTAATTAAAGTGGTGGTTAAGGAAATACACAAACCACTAGACCGGAACCATATGTTCCTAGACCACTACCGAGTAATCAACCCCGATGCAATAGGTGTGGGAGATTCCAGGACTTGCAATAAGTAATCAACTCGATGCAATAGGTGTGGGAGATTCCATATTGAGGAATGTCGATTGGATGTAAGGACTTGTTATGTATGTCACAAGCCGAGTACATATTCTATGATTGCCCCTAGGTGCAAAAACCAAGATTAGGAAAGGTACTGCTCGGGTATACACAATGATGCGAAAGAGGCCGATCGTGGAAATGCAACGATAATTTATGGTAATGTCTCAATACTTGGCTTAATTACTTATGTTTTGATTGATTCGGTACTACATATTCATTCATATCAAAAACATTAGTAAAGAGCCTAGGCATCAAACTTGAGATATTAGCTATAGGGTATCTCATAGCAGTTCCTCTAGAGAAATTTTGGAATCGATGAGCCTAGTTAAAGAGTGTCCAATGCGGATCGAAGATAAGAGTCTAGAGGTTGATGAGGCATGAGGCATGATTCCATTATCGATTGTTGAGGTAGAAAGGTAATTTTTGCTCTTTTTGGAAATCAACCGTTAGAGTTTAAGGCCGATACAAAGTTTTAAGTCGTATCGGTCATCTTGACCATGAAAGCTTGAAGGATGTTAGGAAAAGGATGTATGCGGTACCTAGCGTATTTGATGGATAGTCGAGTGGAACAAAAGTCAAAACCAAGAGACATAGAGGTCGTATAGGAGTATTTAGACATATTTCTAAAAAGTTTGACTACATTACCATTGGAGAGGGAAATAGAATTTGAGATGACTCAAAGTTGAGCACAACTTCGATTTTTAAGACTCCTTATAGAATGGCCCTAGTTGATTTGAAAGAACTGAAGGTGCAACTACAGAACTTACTAGATAAGGGATTCATATGCCCTAGTTCCTCACCTTGGGGAGCCCTAGTATTGTTCGTGAAAAAGAAGGACGATAGTCTACGACTATGCATCAATTATTAAGAATTGAATCCAGGTAATGATTAAAAATAAATACCTGCTACCTTGAATTGATAATCTATTCGATCAATTACAAGGTGTGACAATGTTCTCCAAGATAGAACTATAATCGGGGTATCACCAACTAAGGGTAAGATCGAAGGATGTGAGGAAAACGACATTTAGGACGAGATATGGCCACTATGAGTTCTTAGTAATGCCGTTTAGATTGACCAATGACCCAATCACCTTTATGGACTTGATGAATCGAGTCTTTAAGGGATTCCTAGATAAATTTATCATCGTATTCATCAATGATATTTTGGTTTATTCTCAAAGTAAGGAGGAATATAAAAAGCATCTAAGAGCTACTTTGTCGGGGCTAAGGGAGCAACGAACTATGTGCCAAATTCAAGAAATGTGAATTTTGGCTAGAGTAGGTACCTTTTTTAGGTCACGTGGTGACGAAGGAAGGTATAGCAGTGGATCCAAAGAAAATAGAGGCTATCCAAAACTAGCCTACTTTAAAGAACGTGACAGAGGTACAAAGCTTCTTAGGGTTAGCTGGTTATTATCGAAGATTTATGGAGGGCTTCTTTAAGATAGTCGGGCCTCTCACTAACTTGATGAAAAAGAGTGTTAAATTCTAATGGATGGATGCTTGTGAGAAGAGCTTCAAGAGCTGAAACAAAGGTTAATCACGGCTCTAGTGCACACCATTCCATCCGAGACTAAAAACTTTGTGGTGTATAGTGATGCTTCTAAAAACGAGCTAGGAGTAGTGTTGATGTAGAATGGGAAAGTGTAGCCTATGCGTCATAGCAATCGAAGGAATATGAATGGAATTATCCAATGCATGATTTAGAGTTAGCGGTAGTAGTCCTTGCCTTGAAAATCTAGAGACATTATTTATACGACATAAAATATGAGATATACACGGATCATAAGAGTTTACGAGTATATTTTCATGCAAAAAGGAGCTAAACATGAGGCAAAGAAGGTGGTTGGAGTAAGTGAAAGACTATGATTGCATAATCAACTACCACACGGGAAAGGCTAATGTTGTTACCGATGCTTAAGCGAGAAAATCTATAACAACGACGTAGGTAATCCGACCATTAATAGTAAGAGATCTACAAAAGCTAGAATCAAAGATAATTTTGGTAGGTCATGAGAGCATTTTATGAGCTTTATTAGTCTAGTCGACTCTACGAGAAAGAATTCAACTCTAGCGACGAAACGGATGAAAAGCTAAATGAATTGAAGAAAAACGTAAAGGTTAGAGAGGAATTTGATTTTACGATAGATGAAAAAGGTGTAATTAGGTTTAAAGAGAGGTTTTATGTTCTCTCGGTGGAGGATGTGAAGGAAGAAATACTAAAGAAGCAAATCCAACTCCCTATTCGATACATCCGAGAAGCACGAAGATGTATCGAGACTTATGAAAAAGTTATTGATGGCTCGGAATGAAGAAAGACATAGCTAATTTTGTGACAAGGTGTCAATTCGTCAATAGGTAAAGATGAGACACCAAAGACCCTCGGGAATGTTAAAACCATTGATGATTCCAAGATGGAAATGAACTATGGATTTCATCATGTGATTGCCAAGATCGGAAGGGGGTCGGATGCCATTTGGGTGATCATGGATAAGTCGACCAAATTAGTACACTTTCTTCGATCGAACCACCTATAATCCGAACCAAGTATGCCTAGTTATACCTTGATGAAATTATAAGACTACATAGGATTTCGATCTTAATAGTGTTAGATCGAGATCCTAGATTCACCTTCACATTTTGGAAGAGTCTACATAAAGCCATGGGCATGAAGCTAACCTTCGAGCATAGCTTATCATCCTCAAATTGACGAACAATCTAAATGAGTGATTTAAATACTTAAAGATATGTTACAAGCATGCGTTTTGGACTAGGTCAAAAAATAGGAGAAATATGTATGCTTAGTTGAATTTGAATCTAACAATAGCTACCAAGCTTCAATTAGGATGGTTCCTTATGAAGCTTTGTATGGGTGACGATGTAGATCTCTCGTGTATTGGGATGAAATAGGAGAGAGAAAGTTGTTGGGACCAGAGTTGGTATAACAAATGGCTAAAGTGGTAGATAAGATCCTTCAACGGATGAAAATAGCTCAAAGCAAACGGAAAAGCTACGTTGATAAGAGCAGGGAAGGATCCGGAGTTTATAGTTGGTGACTATGAAGGATCCGGAGTTTATAGTTGGTGACTATGTATTCCTAAAAGTTTCACTAATGAATGGCGTACTACGATTTGGGAAAAGGAGAAAGTTAAGTCTATGATACATAGGACCATTTGAAATATAGATCGAGTAGGCGATAAGGCCTATCGCCCGTTACTACTCGCCATCGTTAGTGGTAATACATAATGTATTTTATGTATCCATGCTAAGGAAGTGCGTAGGAGAGCCGAGTCAAATTCTAGAGATATAGCCATAAAATCTTACCCTAGATTTAACATATGAAGAAAGACCAATCCAGATTCTTGATAGGCAAGTCAAACAATTAAGAATAAGGAGATTGGTCTAGTTAAAGTTTTATGGGAAAATCATAACCTCGATGAGATAACTTGGGAACGGGAGGATGAAATGAGAGATAAATACCCAAAATTATTCCAATGAGTTAATTTTAAGGAAGAAATTCCTTTAAGGAGGAGAGAAATGTAAACCTCATAAAGTCCTTAACCATATAAATATACGTACAAGGATATTTGTATATAAATACATTGAGCAAGGGTGTGATTTATATGCCATTTTAATGTTTTGGCGATTTTATTAGGGGATGAAATTTTAGGTGATTTAGCTAATTACCATTCATTTTCTCTAGTATATATATGGAACCTATTATACAAGTGAGAAAGGTATTTTAACATGTGGGGAATGTTGGAAAATTTTTGGGAAGGAAATTGCCCAATTAATCATTTAGCGAGGAATTGCAAAATTTATCTAGGAAAGAAATGTCATGTTACTTGAGCTAAACTAGCCTAAGGATTTATTTAGCTTAATGACCATCTTTAGCAACTAACTAGACACCTAAGCACTTCATTTAATGTAATTGATGGTAACTCATCACCTTTGACTTCCAAGTTGCCACCTTGCCTTCCAAAGCCTTCCTTTAATTTATACTTGGACAACTTAATTAAGGACATATGGCATACTATGTAATGAAGGAAAATGGAGTGTATATATATATATATATATAAGGAAAGAACGAAACTTAGCCATTTATTTAGTAAAATCCATAGCTCACCCAAAAAGAAAAAAAAACATCATTGAGAGGGAGAGAAACACGGAAAAGAAAGAGATAAAAAAAAAAAAGGAAAGAAAGAAAGGAGAAAAAGAAGGAAAACTCTAAGAAATCTTAAGCAAGCATATATCCTTGTAAGTAGGTTTCATTTTAGCTTAATTTATGCCTTAAGTTCTGTTTTAAATGTTCAATTTTTGAGGTTTTGTTTTAAGCCATGTACTATGTTGTCATGGCTACTTGTGTTGATGTTATGTTTTGATGCTTTGTGATATATCTAGTATGGTTGTTGTGATGTGATGATTGGTTGATGCATAAGTATGTTTGGAAAGCATGACTTAGAAGTAAAGCAATGAATTCCGAGGACTTTCCCAAAGGATACCCATTCGGCCTAGGAAGGAAAAAGGAACAAGATTGGACTTTCTTTTAGGTAATGATGGATTTAATGTTCAATTACAACTCCATTGAGCATAAGTTAGTAAGCTAGGTTAAAAAGGAAACCTCTAACCACTTTAGAACCCAATTCGGCCTAATCCCATAAATTTTGGGGTTTGGATTCTAACCTTCCAACCTTATGATTAATGGTTAAATCTCACCTAAAGAAGGGTAAAATGAAGTATTAAAGGGTAAGAATCCAAGAGAAAAGCCGAAATTATAACCTAGGCCTATGAAGAGCAAAATTTAGTTATAACTACCCAAACTAGGGTTAGGAAAGAAAATCGACTTCAAATGTGTTTAAATGGGTCCGTAGGATTAAAGTATATGGATTTATTTAAATCTAACCACCCAACTTCATGAGCGAGTGGTTTATTTGCACCCTAATAGGTATAAAATGAAGTATTAGAAGGTGAGAATTCAAGAAAAATCAAAATTAAGACCTAGATCCATTAAAGGCTAAATTCGACTACTATGGTTAAAGTTCGGATTAAAAATAAGTTTCCTCCTTAGCGTGTCACAATAAATCCTTAAAATTGATGATCATGTAAACTAAGTAATACGTTGCAATCCGGAAGGGTTGGTACCCGTAATTAGTTAAATGTCATAAATCCAACATCACATGCATCATATGCATACGGGAAATGGATTAAATTGAGGAATACTATTGGCTCGAAAGCGATTAGGTTTAGTAATCGAAACATATATAACTCGGTTAGGTTTGGTAAACGACTAGATTAAATGGGTATTAACACCGAAGCTATATGCGTCCTCTATTACATGTGGCTAATCGGTATGACTATACCGGTAGGCAATGGATAATCCTCGCTAACCAAGGCTACAACGAGAGGTAATTCTATTGTTAGTCGCAGGTGATTTGGCAATCATCGAGATATGAAAATAGAGCAGATTTTCTAATACCTAGGGTATCCGAAGTAAAATTTGATGAGTCGAAGTAGGGGAGTCGGAAAATCATTACATAACACGTGATAAGTAAAGACAATAACAATGTTGATAATGAAGTCGCCAATTCCTTCTAGAAAAAGGCTTATGCGTGACATGATAGCTATATATATATCTTTTGATTGTAATTAAAGAGTGCAATGTCTAGTAGTGGGCAAAGGATATCCTAGAGATTTTGTAATTTTTGTAATCGTAATGATTAATGCCATGTAAATTTTATTGTGCGTATTTTTATACTTCATGCTTTTTTTGGTTATTGGTTATGTATTTGGGAAGTAAATTTGGGACTTGGGTCCCTAAATTGTAGTGAACCCGGCCACGCCTCTTAGGTAATTGGTGAGGGAGCCGGGGAGCGCTACGGATAGAGAGAGGGAGAGGAAGGGAGAGAGAGTGGGAGAGGGAGAGGGGGAGGGGGAGAGGGAGAGGGAGAGAGAAGGAGAGAGATAGAGAGGGAGGGAGAGAGTGGGAAAGAAGGAGAGGGAGTGTGAGGGAGGGATAGAGATAGAGAGAGAGATAAAGAGGGAGGGAGAGAATGGGAAAGAAGGAGAGGGAGAGTGAGGGAGGGATAGAGATGGGGAGAGAGATATAGATCATGAGAGGAAGAGAAGGATAAAAAGAGAGAAAGTGGAAGAGAGCTTGAGAGAGGAAGGGGATGGAAGATGGGGAGAGAGAGGGATGAAAGGAGCAAGAAAGGGAAGGGAGAGAAACGGGAAGAGAATGAGAGAAAGAAGTAGAAGAAAAAGAGGGAGGGAGAGAGGGAGATAGATAAATAGAAAGAGGGAGAGATGAAGAGAGATAGGTGAGAAAGATAGAAGGAAAGAGAGAGAGAGGGAGAGGGAAATGAGAGGAAGAGAAAGAGAGAGGCATAGAGAGAGGAAGAGATAGGGAGAGAGAGAGGGAGAGGGAGAGGGTGAGAGGGAGAGAGAGGGGGAGAAGGAGAGAGATAGAAAGGGAGGGAAGAGAGGGAGAGGAAGGGAGAGAGTGGGAAAGAAAGAGAGGGTGAGTGAGGGAGGGATAGAAATTGAGAGAGAGATAGAGATCGAGAGAGGAAGTGAATGATAGAAAGAGAGAAAGAGGAAGAGAGCTAGAGAGGAAAAAGGGGAGAGAGGGATGAAAAGAGAGAGAAAAGGGAAGGGGAGAGAGAGGGAGAGTGAGAGAAATAAGTAGAAGAAAAAGAGAGAGGGAGTGGGGTAGAGAGATAAATAGAAAGAAGGAGAGATGAAGAGAGATAGCAAGAAAGAGAGAGAGGGGAAGAGGGAAATAGAAATGGAAAGACTAGGAGAGGGAGAGAGGAATATAGAAATAAAAGTAGAGAAAAAGCAAAGGGGAGAGAGAGGGAGAGCATGGGAGATGAAGAGAGAGGAAGGGGAGAGAGAGAGAAGGAGAGAGGGAGAGAGGGAGAGAGAGGAGGAGAGAGGAAGAGAGAGAGAGTGAAAAAGAAGAATAAGAGAGAGAATAAGAGAGATAAGGGGGAGAGAGGGAGAGATTAAGAGAGGAAAAGAGAGAGAGAGGGAAATAGAGGGCGAGAATGAGGGAGGAAGAGAGAGAAAGAGAAGGAGAGAGAAAGGGAGAGAGATGTAGAGTAAGAGAGAGTTAGGGAGATATTGGGAGAGAGCGAGAGAGGGGGAAGGAAGAGGGAGAGAGGGGAGAAAGGGAGAGAGAAAGAGAGAGGGAGAGAAATGAGATGGCAAGAGAGAGATGCAAATAAGGAAGAAGAGAAAGGAATAGATAGAGATAGAGTGGGAGAGAGGGAAAGGGAGAGAGGGTAAGAAAGGAGGAGAGAGGGAAAGCGAGAAAGAGAGGAAGAGAGGGAGATATATATATATATATATATATATATATATATATATATATATGAAGAGAGAGGGAGAGAGATAGGGAGTGGGGGAGAGAAAAATGAGAGAAAAAATGGGTAAAAGAGAGGGAGAGATAGTAAAAGAGAGAAATAGAGAGGGTAAAGGAGAGAGGAGAGAGAGAGAGAGATGGAAGGGGAGAGAAAAATGAGAGAAAGGGCGGGTAAAAAAGGGAAAGAAATAATAAGAGAGAAATAGAGAGGGTAAGAGAGAGAGAGAGAGAGAGAAATAGGTAAGGAGAGAATGAGGAAGAGAGAGGAATGGGGGAAGAGAGAGGGTGAGAGAGCGGAGGAGGGGAAAGTAAGGGAAAGAAAGGGAGAGATTGAGAGAGGAGTGAGGGAGAGATTGAGAGAGAAGGAGTGAGGGAGAGAGGGAGAGAGAGTGTGAGGGAAGAAGGGAGAGAAAGGGAGCGAAAGAAGGGAGAGGTAGAAAGAAAAAGGGAGAGGGAGAGAGGAGGGAGCAAGGGAGAAGGACAAAGAGAGTAGGAGAGAGAAAGAGAGGGAAAAAAAGTAGGAGAGAGAGGGAGAGGGATAGGGAAAGAAATGGAAGGAGAAAGGAAGAGAGAGAAATAAGGAGAGAGAGAGAGCAAGAGAGAGAGATAAAGGAGATAGGGTTAGGGAGAGGAGGAGAGAGAGGGATATATATATATATATATGTATGTATGTATGTATATATATATATATATATATATATATATATATATATATATGTATATATATATGTATATGTATTTATATATATAGGAAGATATAAAGGGAGGGAGGGAGGGCAAAAGAGGTTGGGAGCGAAACAAAGAGAGGGGAAGAGATAGGGAATGGGAACTAAGGGAAAGAAAGGGAGAGATTGAGAGAGACAGAGTGAGGGAGAGAGAGTGAGAGAGGGAGCAAGAACAAAAGAGGGAGAGAGAGTGTGAGGGAAGAAAGGAGAGAAGGAATGGAGAGGTAGAAAAAAGAGAGAGGGAGAGAGGAGGGAGCAAGGGAGGGGCATAGAGAGAGTAGGAGAGAGAAAGAGAGGGAAAAGAGAGTAGGAGAGATAGGGATAGGGATAGGGAAAGAAAGTGAAAAGGGGAGAAAGCAAGAGAGAGAGAAAAAGGGACATATGGTTAGGGAGAAGTGGAGAGAGAGGGATATATACATGTGTGTGTATGTGTGTGTGTGTGTGTGTGTGTGTATGTATACACACACACACACACACACACACACACACACACACACACACACACATATATATATATATATATAGGAAGAGATAGGGAGATGGTGTCAATGTAGGTGCCTAAGATCCAACCATGTTTGAATGGGCTTGAGTTAATTATTGCATTATTTATTTTAATAATAATAAACAAGTCATTCTATTAATTTTTATGTTTTCATGTTGATAAATTTAGTAGAATTAGATAGAAGTCCTTATGATATGCATTTATAATAGTGCTTGATCGAAAGATATGAGACAAATACTAATGCATATAGATGGTATCATTAAACATCCCAAGTCGTAGCATTGTCAAAAGTGGACATTGACTATATATGAATAGACTTGTGAGTGCTATGCTAATGCTATATGATAGCAATAGGAGATCTCACACCTATTAGTATGGTGATGCCAAAGCAAACACTTAAGTGATTCATGTTAAAGAACATATCATTGGACTTGACTCACCATGAGAACCCATTTGGTTTTTGTCTATGGGAATCTCATACATGCCGAAATGTGGGAAAAAGTCAAAAAAATATATAATAATAATAAAATAATTTTTAGGCATGCTGAAATTTTAATTCCCGAGAGAAAATATCTCTTGAAATATCCATAACTATCTATTGAATGTGGGTGTAATTTATGGGACGTTTTTCTTTTATATTTTGTGGTCTTAAAAGATCTAATGTTCATGGAAGTGTTTATAGGAATAATCTTTTTGGGTATTTAGCTAGTCATTATTTATTATTCCTATAACAAATATCTAAAAGACCATGCAAGTGAAAGAATCTTCCAAGCATGGTGCACGGGCTGAATTTTGGGAACTAAATGACCTTAGGAAGTTGGTTAATTTGGTTAACCTTAGTCACCTTTTTAGTTTCAAGGTGGATACCTAATCTTCCACCATGTTCTAATTTGTGCCACCTCACCATTTTTGGAAGTCAAACACACCACTTGCCTCTACCTTGTCTCCATCATTTGACATTTTCTATCATGAACTCTTGACACATGTCATATTCATTAATGAGAGAAAAAATGGTATAAAAGTGTAAGAAAGATATCAAATTTTCTATTTTTGTTGAGACAAAACCATAGTTACCAAAGAGAAGGAGAGAAATGGACTTGAGAGGGGAGATAGATGGAAAAGAAAGAAAAAAGAAAGAAAAAAGAAAAAGAAAAAGGAAATCATTAGGAAAGCTAAAACAATGTAAGTAGGTTCATGTTAATTTATTTTATGCTCTAAATTTCTTGTATATATGCTTAAATGAGGTGGTTGGTGAACGCTTTCTATTATGTTGTTTACGTTGGTTTATGTTGATTGTGTTTGTAATCTATGTTAGATGGCTTGATGTCTATTTAGTGAGGAACTTTATGGTTGGTTTGTACATGTGTGATGATGGATGGTTGGTATGTTGATGTATCCATGTGAGATCCATGTGTGATGTATGTTTAAATGTGTGTGGATGGGTTTGGTTAAAGCAAAATGGGCTTGGATCTTTTTAGGAAAGCATTCGGCCTAAGTACCAAAATGGCCAAAGTTTGGATTTATTTTATGGACCTAAATATCTAGACTCCAAGGTAACCCACTTAAGTATAATTTAGTAAATTAGGATGAAAAGAAATGACCTAGAAACAAAAGACAATCCTTTGCCCTTTTGGACCCATTCGGCCTAAAACCCAAAAATTTGGGTTTTGAGTTCCACTCATCCAATTTATGAATCAATGGTTCAAATGCAACCTAAATAAGTATAAAATGAAGTGTAGAAAGGTTAGATTCTAAGAAAAACGAAAATTTTGGTTTAGACTAGGAAACACTCGGCCTAAACCCTACTTTTTACAAATTGAGTTCAAATCATCCAACTCCACAATGAATAGTCCAATGACACCTCAATAAGTATAAAATGAAGTGTTGGAAGGTAAGATTGCAAGAAAAATCAAAATTAAGACCTAGATCTATTAGAATCAAATTTTAGCCATTACGGCTTAATTTCGGGTTAGGAGGGAAATCCTATTTCAAATGCGCTCCAACACATTCCTAGGACTCAAATACAGAAATTGATTAACCCTAATAGGGAGTCTTATATTTCCTTGTATGACCATGATGATTCTGAATGTTGTATGGAAATGAAGGGTTTGGTACCCATGATTTGGTAAAATGTGGTAAACGAATTATCACGTGCATCATATGCATTTGGAGGTGGTTTGACTTGAGAAACACAATTGAGTCGAGAAACAATGAGGTTTAGTAACCGACTCGGTTTGGAAATTGGCTAGGTTTGATAAGCTAATTGTATTAAATGGATATTAGCAATGAAACTGTGTATGCGTTCTATTAATGAAATACATCGTTAAGCGATGGATAATTTTGTTAATCGTGTGCTAGAACGAGGGATAATTCCGTTATTAGCGAGTAAGTGATTCGGTAATCACCGAGGAATAAGAATAGAGCGAGACTTGCTAATACCTAGGGTACCCGAATTAAAATCAAAGGGGAAGGGCTAAGTGATAGGATTGTATTGTATCTCACGTGCATCACCCTACTTACCGAGCTTCGGCTCACTTTGTTATTATTTCATGCCATGAAAGGTAAAAGCAATGGTAGTGTCGATAAAGAAGTTATTGGTTCCTCCTGAAAAGGGCTTATGCGTGACACGAAAAATATAGCATTAATTTTTTTATTATAATTAAGGGATATGGTGTCTATTAGTGGGTAAATAACACCTTAAATATTTTATGACCTTTGTAAGTTATTATTTATTGGCTATGTAAAAATGAGAGTAAATTTGAGACGTAGTCTCTAACCCGTAACGCACCCATCCACACCTTTTAGGTAATTGGTAAGGGAGTTAGGGGCGTCACATTCCATCTCCCTCTCTTCCCTAATTTCTCTCCTTCCCTCCCTCCCTCCCTTCCATTCCCTCTCCCCCTCTCTCTTCTCTCACTCTCCCTAATCTCTCCCTCCATCTCCTTCTCTCATGCTTCCTAATCTCTCCCTCCATCTCCTTCTCTCATGCTTCCTAATCTCTCCCTCTCTCCCTCTTCCTCTCTCTCCCTCCTTTCTCTCTCTTTCTCCCTCTCTTTATCCCTCCCTTCGTCTCTCTCTCTCTTTCTCTCTTTCTCTCCCTCCATCCCTTCACCTCTCTCTCCCTCTCTCTCCCTCTCTATCTCCCTCTCTCTACCTCTCTCCCTCTTACTCTTTCACTAGCTCTACCTTTCTCCCTCTCACTCTCTCTCTCCCTCTTTACCTCTCTCTATTCCCCATGCTCTCTATCTTTCTCGCTCACTCCATCTCCTACTCCCTCTCTCTAACTCACACTCTCTCCCTCTTTCCCTCTCTCCTCCTCTTCCTCTCTCGTCTCCTTCTCTCTCCCTCTTTCTCTCTCTCTCCTTCTCTCCCTCTCTGTCTCCTTCTCTCTCCCTCTTTCTCTCTCTCTCCTCTCTCTCCCTCTCTTTCTCTCTCTCTCCTTCTCCTCTTCCTCTCTATCTTTCTATGTGTCTCTCTCCTTATATCCTCTCACTCCCCCTCTCACTCTCTACCTCTCTCTCCTTTGCTTGCTTCTCCCCATCTCGCATTCGATTGCTCTATCCCGCTCTCTCCTTCATTTGCTCTCTCTTCTTCTTCTCCTCGCTTGCTCTCTCTATCTCTCACCCTCTCTCTCTCTCTCTCCCACTCTATGCGTCTCCCTCTCTCTTTTTTCTCTCTCCACCTTTTTCTCTCCCTCTCTCTCACCACACTCCCCCTCTTTTTATCTTTCTCTCTATCTCTTCCCCTTTCTCTCTCCCTCTCTCCTCTCTCCCCTCTCCCTCTCTCACTTCCCTTTGTCCCTCTCCCTCTTTTTTTCCCTCGCTCATTCTCTTTCTCTCTCACTCTCTCTCTCTTCCTCTCTCTCCCTCTCTTTCTCTCCTTGTCTCTCTCCTTATCTTACTCTCTCGCTCTATCTCTCCCTCTTTCTCTCTCTTCCTCTCTCACCCTCTCTCACTCCTTTATTCTCTGTCTCTACCTTTCACTTCCTCTCTTTCTTCCCTCTCTCTTCCCTTTCTCCCTCTCTCTTCCCTTCTCTCTCTCTCTCTTTTTCTCTCTCCCTCTCTTTCCCTATCTCTCCTTCTTACTTCTCCCTCTTTTCCTCTCCCCCTTCTTTCCCTCTCCCTTGTCTTTCTCTTCCCTTCTCTCCTTCTTACTTCTCCCTCTTTTCCTCTCCCCCTTCTTTCCCTCTCCCTTGTCTTTCTCTTCCCTTCTCTCCTTCTAACTCTCTCCCTCCCTCCCTCCTCTCTCTATCTCTCACTCTCACTCCCCTTCTTTCTCTACCTCTCCCTCTTTATCTCTTTCTTTCCCTCTCTCTTCCTCTCCCTATCCCTCTCTACCTCTCTCTCTCTCTCTCTCTCCCTGAATCTCTCCTTAGCTCTCATTCTCTCCCTCTTTCTCCCCCCACTATCTTCCTCCCTCTCTCTAAATCTCTTATTCCCCTACTCTCTCTCCCTCTCCCTAACTTTCCCTCTCTCTTCCTTTCTCCCTCTATCCCAATCCTTCTCTCCCTCTCTCTTACTCCCTCTAGATCTCACTCCCTTTCCTTTTCTCCACCCCCTCTTTCTCCCTCTACATATGCATCCCCCTCTTCCGACACTTTCCGTCTCTTTCTCTTCATCTCTCTATATTCTTTCTCTCTTTCCATCTTTCTCACCCTCTCTCTTCCTCTCCCTCTCTCTCTCCACCTCTCTCTATATCTCCCTCTCATCCTCTCTCTCCCTCTCCCTCTCCACCACTCCCTCCCTTTTCCCTTATCTCCCTCTTTTTACTTCTCTCCCCTTCTCCCCCTCACTATCTCCCTCTCTCTCAATCTCTCATTCCCTTACTCTCTCTCTTTCCTCTCTCTCCTTCTCTCTTATTCTCCCTCACTCTCCCCCTATATCCGCCTCTCTCTCTCCCTCTCTCCCATTCCCTCTCTCCCTCTTTCTCACTACCTCTAGCTCATGTGCCCCTTTTCTCTTTACCTCTCTCTCCATTTCTTTCTCTCACTTCTTATCCCTCTCCCTCTTTCTCCCTCTCTCTCTCTTGATTTATCTCTTTCTTTGTCTCCTCCACTATTTCCCTCTTTCACCCTCCCTTTAGATCTCTCTATTTCCCTCTCTTGTTCCTCCTCTTTCTCCTTTCCCTTTCTCTTCATTTATCTCTTTCTTTGTCTCCCCCACTATTTCCCTCTTTCACCCTCCCTTTAGATCTCTCTATTTCCCTCTCTTGTTCCTCCTCTTTCTCCTCTCCCTTTCTCTCTTTCTTTCTCGTTTATCTCTATTTATCTACCCTCTCTCTTACTCTAAATTCTTCAACTTCTCCTCTCTCCCTATCTAACCCTCTCTCACTCTTTCATTGTTTCCCTATCTCCCATCCTCTATGTCTCTCTCTCTTTCTTTCTCCTTCCCGTTAGCTCTCTCTCCCTTTCTCTCTCCTTTTCTTTTTCTCCTTCTCTCTCTCCATCCCTCCCTTCCTCTACCTCTTCCTTCATCTACCTCTCCTTCTTTTTCCTCTCTCTCTTCTCTCTCCATTCTATCACTTTCTCCTACCCCTCCCCCTCCCCCTCTCCCTCTCCCTCTCCCTCTCTCTCATTTACCTTATCTCTCTCTCTCTCTCACTCATTCCTTCTTCTTTGACCGACTCTCGCTATCTCCGTCCCTCCGAAACTCCCCTCTATCTCTCTCTCTCCAACTCTTTTACTCCTTCCCTCTCTCTCCCTCTTTCTCCCTTTCTCTCCCTTTCTCCCTCTCTTTACCTTTATTCTCCCTACCCCTCTTTTCGTCCCTCCCTCTCTCCCTTTCTTCATCTCTTGCTCTCTCTCTCTATCTCCCACTCTTGCTCCTTCAACCTCTCTCTCCCTCTCCTTCTCTCTTTATTTCTCTCTCTCCCCTTCTCCTTTAATTTTTCTCTTTCTCTATCACTCCCTTTCTCTATCTCTCTCTCTTTCACTTTCTCTCCTACCCATTTTCCCTCTCTTTCTCCCTCTACCTATTTCCATCTCTCCCTCTCCCTCTCTCATTCTCTCTCCCCCTCTCTGTCTCTCTCCCTCTCTTTCACTCTATCTCTCTCACTCTCCCTTTCCTTATTTGTCTCTCCTTTTTCTCTATCTCCCACTATCTAGCTCTCTCACTCTCCCTTTCCTTATTTATCTCTCCCTTTCCCTCTCTCTTACTCTCTCACTCTCCCTTTCCTTATTTTTCTCTCCCTTTCCCTCTCTCTTACTCTCTCACTCTCTCTCCCTTTCTCTACCTCTTCCTCTCTCCCTCTCCCTATCTCTATCTCTCACCGTACCTATCTCACTCTCTCTCCCTCTCCCTCTCCCCCTCCCTCTCCCACTTTTCCTCTCTCTCCCTCACTGTCACTTGCTCTCTCCCTCTTCCTATCTCTCTACCTCTACCTTCCCTTCTCTCCCTATCTCATTTCCTCTATCTCCTTATCCCTCTCCTTATCTCGCTCTTTATCTCCCTCTCTTCAATCTCCCTCGCCCTCTCTCCTCTTTTTTCTCTCTCCCCTCCACTTTCTCTCCCCTCTCTCTATCTCTCACTCTCTCTCCCTCTTTCCTTCTCCCCTTTCTCTCCCTTTCTTTCTCTCTCCCTCTCAATCTCTCTCTCTCTTTTCTCCCCTTTCCCCTCTCTCTCCCTCTCATTTCTCTCCTTTCCACCCTCTCTCCCTTCCTCCCTACCTCTATCTCCCTCACCATTTTTACCCCTCTATCTCTCTCTCTCTAGCTCTCTTTCCTTGTCTCTCTCTTGCACTCTTTATTTTTCTCCCTCTTTCCCTTTTCCTCTCTCTCCCTCTCTATCCCTCACACTCTCTCCCTCTCTCCCGCTTTCTCTCCCTCTCTGATCCACTCCTCCCTCTCCCTATCCCTCTCTCTCTCCTTCTCTCCCCTTCTCTCCATGTCTCTTCCTCTAGCTCTTTCTCCTTCTCTCTCTACTCCCTCCCTCTTTCTTTCTCTCTCCTTCTCTTTCACTCTCTCTCCCCATCTCTTCCTCTCCCTCTCCCTCTCTCACTCTCCTTTTCTCACTCTCTCACCCCCTCTCTTTCCCACTTTATCCCTCACCCTCTCTCCCCCTTTCTCTCTCCACCTCTCGCTTCCTTTCTCCATCTCATACTCTTTTTCCCTTTTCCTCTCACTCTATCTTTTCCCCCTTTTGCGTTCCCCCTCTCCCTCTCTCCCCCTCTCTCATTATCCTTTTCTCCCCCTTTCACTTTCTCTATCCTTCCCTCTTCGTCTACCTACTACTTCTCCTTCTCTCTATCTTTTTCCCTTTCTCTCACTCTCACCGTCTATCTCTCCCTCTATCATCCTCTCTCACTCGTCTCTCAATCCCTTTCTCTTTCTCTCTCTCCCTCTATGTCTCTCTCCCCGTCTTTTTCCTCTCCCTCCGCCTCTCCTTCTCTCCCACTCCCTTTACCTCTCCCTCCCCTACTCTTTCTCTCTCCTCTCTCCCTCTATCCCGCTCTCTTCCTCTTCCTCTCGTCTCCCTTCCTTTAGCTCTCTTTCTTACTCTCTCACTCCCCTTCCTATGTCTCCCTTCCTTTAGCTCTCTTTCTCGCTCCCTCACTCCCTTTTCCTCTCTCTTACACACACTCTCTCTCCTTCTCCCTCTCTTTCTTCCCCTCCCTCCCTTTCTTTCCCTCTCTTGCTCCTTCTCCCTCTCTCCCTCTCTCTTACACTCTAGCTCTTTCTCTCTCACTCTCTCCCTTCCTCCCTCCTTCTCTCTCCCTCTTTCCTTCACCCTCTCTCTCCCTCCTTCTTTCTCCCTCTTTCCCTCCTCCCTCTCCCCGTCAATACCTCTCTTCCTCTCATATTTTCTCGCCCCTCTTTCCCCTCTCCCTCTCTTCCTCTCCCACTTTCTCCCTTCTCTTTTCCCCTCTTCCTCTCTATCGACCTCTCCCCTCCCACTTTCTCCCCCTCTATCTTTCTCACTCACTAGTTATCTCTCTCTTTCTACCTTCTTCCTCTCTCTCTCTTAATCCTTCTCTTCCCCTCTCTCCCTAACTCCCCCTCTCTCACTCTTTCTCCCTCTCTTCCTCTCTCTCCCTAACTCCCATCTCTCTCACTTTCTTTCCCTCTCACACACTCTATCTCTCCTTCTCTCCTTTCTCCCTTCCCCTTTCTCTCTCTCTCCCACTTTTCCTCTCCCTCTTTGCCTCTCTCTCCCTCTTTATAACTCTCATGCTCTTTTTCCTTGCTCTCTCTCCCTCTTCCCCTTTTTTTATCCTTCTCACCTACTCTCCCTTGCTCTTTCACCCTTTCCCTCTCTGTTTCTCTCCTTCTCCCTCACATGCCATCTCTTCCTCCCACTCCCTCTCTCTTTTAATCTTTCTCTTCATCTCCCTCCACCTCTCTCGACATCTACCTCTATCTCTCTCCTTTTCTCCATCTCCCTCTCAAACTCTCTCTCCCTCCCTCTCTCTCCCTCTCTACCTCTCCCTCTCCCTATCCATCTCCCCTCTCCTCTCTCCTCTCTCTTCCTCTCTCTCTCCTCTCTTTCTCCATCCCTCTCGTCATCCTCTCTCACTTTGTCTCTCGATCCCTTTCTCCCTCTCCCTCTCTATCTCCATCTCTCCCTCTCACTCTCTCTATCCCTCTCTCCCCGTCCCCGTCCCTCTTCCTCTTCCTTTCTCCCTCTCTCATTTTCTCTATCCCTTTCGCTCATTCTTTTTTTCGTTCGTCTCTCTCTCTCGCTCTCTCACTCTCCATCTCTCTATCTATATCTCTCTCCCTCTCTTCCACTCTTCATCCCCCTTACCCTCGCCCTCGCCCTCTCTCTCGCCCTCTCCCTCTCCCTCTTCCTTTGTCACCCTTTATTTGCTCTCTTTCTCCCTCTCTCTCTCTTTCTCTTTCTCTCTCTCCTATTCTCCCTCTCTTTCTCTCTCATGCTCCCTTCCTCTCTCTCCTCCCTCTCCCCCTCTCTCTCCCCCTCTCCCTCTCTCTTCCTCTTCCACTCTCTCCTCTTTCCCTCTCTCTCCCTCTTCCTCTCTCTCCTCTTTCCCTCTTTCTCCTTCTTTTCTTGCTCCCTCTTCTCTCTCCCTTTCTCTCCCTCTCTCTCCCTTTTCCCTTCCTTTCCCTCTCTCTCTTCCTTCCTCTAGCTCTCTATCTCTCTCTTTCCCTATCCTACTCTCTCCCCCATCTCTCGTCTCTCTTTCCCTATTTCCCTCTTTCTCCTCCTCCTCTCTCTCTACCATATCTCTCCGTCTCCCACTTTATCCCTTTATCCCTCTCTCTCTCCCTCTTTCTTATCCCTTACTCTTATCTCGCTTACTCTAACTATCTTCCCCCTCTATCTATATTTCTCTCTCTCTTTCCCACCCTCTCTCCCTCTCCCTATCTCCCTTTTTGTCTCTCTTTCTTTTATTGTCTCCTTCTCCCTTCCTCTTCATCTATCTCTATCTCTATCTCTCTCTTCTCTCTCATTCCCCCTCTTCCTTTCTCTACCCTCTCGCTCCCTCTCTTTCCCTCTCTCCCTCTCCCTCTTCGTCTCTCTTTCTACTACCATCTTTCTCTCATGCTCTCTCTATCTCTCTATCTCCCTCCCTCCCTCTCTTTTTCTCTCTGCCTCCCTCTTTCTCTCTCCCCTTGCCCTCTTTCTCCCTCTCTTCCTTCCTCACTCCCTTCCTCTCCCTCTCCCTCCTCCTCTCTCCCCGTCCCCTCACTTCCTATCCCCCCTCTTTTCTTTCTTTCCCTCTCTCTCTTGCCCTCTCAATTTCTCTCGCTCCCTCCCCTCCCTCTCTCTCCTCTCTCTACGTCACTCTCTCTTCTTCTCTATAAGGAAAGAGATGGAGAGAGGGATATATATATATATATATATACACACACACACACATACATATATATATATTAAAAGAGAGAGTCGGAGAGGGAGAGAGTCGAAAGAGCCAAAAGGAGAGAAGGAGGGAGAGAGGTAGAGAGAGAGAGTCAAAAGAGAGAGGGAGGGAGAGGGAGGGAGCGGAGAGGGAGGGAGAGGGAGGGATATAGAGGGAGAGAGGGAGAAAGAGGAAGGAAAAGAGGAGAGAGGAGGAGGGAAGGATGGGAGAGGGGTCGAGAGGGAGGGAGAAAGAGGGATATATATATTGGAAAAGAGAGAAAAGAAAGGGATAGAGAGAAAGAGAGGGATGAAGAGGAATATATATATTAGAAGAGAGAGAAAGAGAAAGGGATAGAGAGATAAACAGAGGGAGAGAGAGGGAGAGAGGGTGGAGGAGAGAGTGAGAGGGAGAAAAGAAGGGAGAGAGAGATAGAAGGGGAGAAGGTAAGAGAGAGGGGAGAATGTATGAGGAGAGATAGGTAGAGGAAGAAAATGAGAGAGACAAAGAAGGAGAGCGAGAAAGGGAGGGAGAAAGAGGAAAAGGAGAGTAAAGGAAAGAGAGGGGGAGAGAGAGGGTGGGAGAGGGAAAGAGGGAGAGAGATAGAGAAGGAGAGGGAGAGAGGTTGAGAGAGAGCGAGAGAGAAAGAAATAGAGAGAGGGAGAAAGATGAAGAGGGAAAGAGAGGGGGAAAGAGAGAGAATGAAAGATAGAGCTAGAGAAAGGGAGAGAAAGAGAAGAATAGAGTGGGAGAAAGAGGAAGGGGGAAAGATAGGGAGGTAGAGATGGAGCGAGGAGAGGGAAAGAGAGAAAGAGGAAGAGAGAGAGGGAGAGGGAGACTAAGAGAGAGGGTGAGGGAGAGAGGGAAGGAGAGAGGCGAGGGGAGAGACAAAGAAAAGGGAGAGAGATAAAAGAAGAGAGGGAGAGAAATCAAGATAGGTAGTGAGAGAGAGGGAGGGTAAATGAGAGAGAGGAAGAGAGAGGGAAAGGGAGTCAAAAGGAGAGAGGGAGCGAAGAGGAGTGGGAGAGATAGAGAGAGAGAGTAAAGGGAGGGAGAGAGATAAAGAGAGAAGGGAGAGAGAAAGAGAGGAAGGCCAAAAGAGATAGAGATAGATAAATAGTATGAGAAAAAGGGGGAGAGAGAGAGTGATGGAGAGGGAGAGATAAAGGATTGAAGAGGGAAAAGAAGGGGAGGGAAAAAGAAAGAGAGGCAGCTAGAGAGTGGGGAAAAGAGAGGGATAGATGGAGAGAGAAGGAGGGAGAGGAAGAGAGAGGGAGATAGAAGAGAGAGGGAGATAGAAGAGAGAGAGTAAAAGGGAGAGTGAGAGATATAGAGAGAGGGGGTGAGAGGGAAGGAGAGGGAGAGAGGGAGAGAAAAGAGTGATGAAGAGAGAGGGAGAGAGAAATAGAGGGAGAGGGAGGGAGAGAGAGAGGGAGAGAAATAGAAAAAGCATGAGAGAGAGAGGGAAATAAAGAAATAGAGAGAGGAAGCGAGAGATAAACGAGGAGAGAGGGTAAGAGATAGGGAGAGAGAGAGAGGGAGGAGAGAAAGAGGTAGAGAGAGATATAAAGATAGAATGGGAGAGAGAAAAAGAAAGAGAGGGAAAAGAGATAGGGAGAGAGATAGGGATTTAGGGAGGGTGAGGTTGGGAGAGAGAGAAAGGGAAAGGGAGAGAGGGGGAGAGATAGAGAAGGAGAGAGATAGGAAGAGAGGGGGAGAGAAAAGGAGCAAGAGAAGGAGAGGGAGAGAGAGGGAGAGAGGAAGAGAGAGGGTGAGATGGGAAGGGAGAGAGGGGGAAAGAGAGAGGGAGAGGTAGGAAGAGAGAAGGCAAGAAATAGAGATGGTATGAGAGAGAGAGAGGGAAATAAAGGAGAGAGAAGGGAAGGGAGAGATAAAGGCAGAGAGAGGGGGAGAGAGAGTGAGAGATAAGAGGATAGTGGGAGATAAAGAGAGGGAGAGAGAATGAGAGGTAGAATGATGTAGAGAGATATAAAGAGAGGGACAGAAAAGAGGATGAAAGTAGGGAGAAAGAGGGATTGGGAGAAAGAAAGAGGGAGAGATGAAGAAGGAGAGGGATAGGGAGAGAGGGAGAGAGATAAAAAGGAAGTGAGAGATGGATAGGGGGAGAACAAGGGGAAGAGGTATAGAGAAAGGGCAAGGGATAAAGCAAGAGAGAGGGGGAGAGGGAAAGAGGGGAGAAAGAGAGAAGGGGGAGAGAGGGAGAGATAGGGAGAGAGGGGAAAGAGAAAGAGAAAGGGAGAGGGGTAAGGAAAGGAAGAGAGAGGGAGATAAAGGTGGAGACAGGGAGAGAGGGGGAAGAAATAGTGAGAGAGAAATATAAAGAGGGAAAGGGAGAGAGGGAGAGAGAGGGAGAGGGGGAAGGAAGGGAAGAGAGAGAGGGAGATAAAGGGGGAGAGAGAGAGGGGGAAGAGAGTGAGAGAGAAAGATAGAGAAGGAAAGCGTGAGAGGGAGAGAGATCGGGGGGAGAGAGAGATGGGGATGAAGAAGGAGAGAGAAGGAGAGGAAGAGAGGGAGAGAGAAAGACAGAGAAATAGAGAAGGCATGAGAGAGAGGAGGGAAATTAAAAATAAAAGAGTGATAAAGATAGAAGGGGAGGGTGGATAGAGAGAGAGAGAGAGAGGGGGAGGGTGAGAGTGATATGGAGATAGGGAGATTTATGCCATTTAATTGATGTTATTGTAATTGGTTAAGCTTGTGTTTATATTGTGATGTGTTTTGTTGGATTGATTGTGTTGGTTAGGTTGTTCCATGATTGGTAATTGCTATGGTTTGATTGTGATGGTTAGTTGTGTGGTTACTTGTTAAAGTTTTGGAAGTTTTATATCTAGCTAGATCCATGTATGGATGGGTGTGGCTAATGAAACTTGGTTGATTGAAACTTGGTGGGTGAATTTGGGATTTGTATGGACTTGAATAAAATGGAGTAGGAAGGAAAGAAAAATGAAATTTTAGGGTTTTCCTAGAGTCATATTCGACCAAGAATGGTGAGAATGAACTTCCTTTGGTATTTAAGACTTGGTTTAGTTACTTTTTTTAAAAGAAAGGAAAAGAAAAGTCATATAAAAACAAAGACAAATTCTTTGCCAATTTAGGGACCATTTGGCCATGCTTGGGAAAAATGGGGGTTTTGGGTTTCACTAAATCAATTGGGTAAGTAATAATTCAATTAGGCCCTAAATAAGGATAAAAATAAGATTAGAAAGGTAAGATCGTGAAGAGAAACCAAAAATTTGACTTAACATTATTAGGAGCCTAATTCGCTTAAAAAGTGTTAAATTCGAGAGAAAAGGGTAAGTTATACCATAACATATTAATTAATTCAAAATGTCAAAAATCAAATACCTCGAATGTAGAACAAAATAATATCTAAACATACTAATTTAAGCGGAAGAAAAATATCTTTGTGCGAATTAAATTCACAACTCATCAAATATCAATCATCGACATTTAAACCTAATTAGGTGAATGTTACGATGAAGTGAACGTATGACCTTGTGTGGGTTAGATATTTGGGGATGGAATAATGGTGTAGGGTTTGGTACCCTAGTATCCTTAATATGGTAATCATAATATCACGTGCATCACGTACATGTATCGAGGATGGACTGAGAAAGAATCAATTGGTTGAAAATTAGGTTGTATGAATAGGTTTGGTAACCTAATAGAAATAAATGGGTATTAGCGATTTAGTCGTGTGCGTACTCTAAGTCGTGTGCCTACACTCGTTAGACAATGGACTTT
This sequence comes from Dovyalis caffra, assembly GCA_963924115.1. Lineage (NCBI taxonomy): Eukaryota > Viridiplantae > Streptophyta > Magnoliopsida > Malpighiales > Salicaceae > Dovyalis > Dovyalis caffra. Next base: position 191,199 of record CAWUPB010000882.1, on the reverse strand, counting down.
TGGTAACAAGTGGCTACAATGAGGGATAATTTCATTGTTAGCAAAAGCTAATTCGGTAATCACTTGGATTAAAAATAGAGCGAGACTTGCTATTACCTAGGGTACCCAAAATTAAAATTGATGAGTATGGTGGGAAGTCGGAAAAGCATTGCATATCATATGCATCACCCCACTTACCGAGCTTCAGCTCATGTCGTTGTTATTTGCATGTTATGACAAGTAATGGTGACTATAGTACCGATAAGGACGTTGTTGGATTCTCAAAAAAGGCTCATATGTGACATAAACCTAAGGGATGTTATTTTGATTGTAATCCTAGTGTTGGGGTGTGTGTAGATATTTAAACAGACATTGTAAATAAATAGTAATTTTTTTCACCGTGAATATTCTTGTCATGTAATTTGTATTGTACATATTTCAATATGTAATATGTTGTTACGATACTAGCATGTATGTAGTAGGGTTTAAGTCGAGTTGGATGTGTCAATGTGATGCGCTCCTCGCCTAGCCACTCCTTTTAGGTTGTTAACAAATGGGTCGGGGAGGGGGCACCACAAAGAGTGACAAAGAGAGATAGAGAGATAGAAAAAGAGAGTTAGAAAAAGGGTAAGAGAGAGGGAGAGGGACAAAAAGAGTGAAAGGGGGAGAAAGGAAGGGGAGGGAGGGAGGGAGAAAGGGAGGGATAGAAGGTGGTAGGGAGGGGGAGAGAAAATGGGAGTTAAATAGAGAGTGTAAGAGATAGAGAAGGGAAGAGAAAAAGGGAAAGAGAGAAAAAGAGAGAAATGGAGAGAGAGGGAGGGATGGGGAGAGATAGAGAGTCGGAGGGAGAGAGAAAGAGAGGGAGAGGGGGAGAGAGAGGAAGAAAGAGAACAAGAGATAAAGATAAAGAGAGGGAGAGAGAGGGAGAGAGGGGAAAAGAGAAAAGGAGTAAGAGGTAGAGAGAAAATAAGGGAGAGAGAGGGAGAGAGAGAGAAGGAGAGAAAAGAGAGAGACATAGAGAGAGTGAGGGAGAGAGAGTGGGAGAGGGAGAAAGAGGGAGAGAGAGAGTGTGGGAGAGAGGTAGAGAGATGAAGAGAAAGGGAGAAAGGAGGGAGATAGAGAGGGGGAGAGAGATGGAGAAAGGGTGAGGGAGTGATGAAGTGATAGGGAGATAGAGAAAAAGTAGGAGAGAGAGAGGGAGAGAGAGTGAGATGGGAGGAGAGAGGGGGAGGGAGAGGGAGATAAGGAGAGAGGAGGAAGAGGGAGAGAGTAAAAGAGAGACAGAAAGGCGGAGAAAGAGAGAGAGAGTGAAGGGGGAGGGAGGGGAGAGAGAGAGGGAGAAAGAGAGGGAGAGAAGTAGAAAGAGAGGAAGAGAGGGAGAGGGGATGAGAAAGAGAGTTGCATAGAGGGAGATAAAGAGCGAGGGAGAGAGAGAGTGGAGAGAAAGAGAGTTAGAGAGAGGGAAACAAAGAGAGAGAAGATAGAGCTAGAGGAATGAGGGAGAGAGAGTGATAGAAAGGGAAAGAGAGAGGGAGAGAGTGATAAAAGTCGGGAAAGAGAGTAAGAGAGAGAGGGAGAGTTAGTGGGAGAGAATGACAGAGATAGAGAGAGGGTGATAAAGAGAAGGGGATAGATAGAGATAGATAAAGAGATAGACAAAAAGAGCGAGAGGGTAAGGAAAGGGAGCGAGAGATGGGGAGAGAGAGGGAGGGATAAAAGGTTATAGAGAGGAATAAAGTGAGAGTACAATGTAAATAGAGAGTGTAAGAGAGAGAGGAAGAGAGTGGGAGAGAAGGAGGTAGATATATTTATATATATTGGAAGAGAGTGTGAGAGTGAGAGAAGGAAAGAAAGAGAGATGATGGGATAGGGAGAGAGAGAGGGAGAGGGAGGGAGAGAGAGGTAGGGGAGAGAGGGAGAGGGTGGAGAGAGAGTAAGGGAGAGGGAGAAAGAGGGAGAGAGAGGGGAGAGAAGGGAAGGGAGTATGAGAGAGAGAAGAAGAGAGAGATATAGAAGGAGGAGAGAGATAGAGTAAGAGAGAGTGAGAGTGAGAGTGAGAGGGAGAAGGAGAGGGAGAGAACAAAAGGAGAGAGAAAATGAGGGAAAGAGTGAGAGAGGGAAAAAGAGAGAGGGAGAAGGGTAAGGGGGAGAGAGAGGGAGGGAAAGAGGGAGAGAGAGATAGAGTGAGTAAGGGAGAGATTGGGAGAGAGGAGAGAGAGGGAGAGTGACAGAGAGTGAGTGAGAAAGAGGAGCAAAGAGAGTATGAGAGGGAGTGGGGAGAGAGGAAGAGGGAGAGATGGAGAGAGAGGGAGAGATGGTGATAGAGAAAAGGGGAGAGAGTGAGGGAGAGAGAGGGAGAGACGATGAGAGCAACAAGGTGGGAGACCGAGATGGAGAAAGGGAGGGAGGCAAAGAAAGGGTGAGATAGAGAGGGAGAGAGACAGAAAATGGGAGCTATTAAGAGGGAGGCAAATAGAGAGGCGAGAGATGGAGTGAGAGAGATTAAGAGAAAGAGAGAGGGAGAAGAAGAGATAGGGTTAGGAAGGGAGAGGGAAAGTGGGAGCAAGAGAGGGAGAGAGAAGGGGAGATGAAGGGGGAGAGAGAGAGATAAAGTGGGAGAGTGAGGGAGGGAGAAATAAGGGGATAGAAAGGGAGATGGAGAGGGACATAGAGAGAGAGAGAGAGGAGGGGAGAAATAGAGAGGGAAGAGAGATTAGGAATGAGAAAAAGAGAGAGAGAGAAAATGAGAGAGGATGTGAGAGATAACGAGAGGGAGAGAGAGGGAGTGAGGGAGAGATAAAGGGAGATTGAGACAAAGAGAGAGGGAGAGAGGAAGAGAGAGGAAAGAGATGATGAGAGAGGAAGAGATAAAGATAGAGAGATTGGGGGAGAGAGGGATGGAGATAGATTGAGAGAGAGAGGGAGAGGGTGAAAGATGGAAAAGGAGGGAGAGAGTTGGAGAGGGGGAGAGATTAGGATAGAGAAACAAAAAGGGAGAAAAAGGGAGCGAGGGTGAAAGAGAGAGAGGGAGGGAGAAGGAGGGAGAGAGAGAGGGAGAGGGAAATGTAAAGGGAGATAGAGAGAGAGAGGAAAGGGAGAGAGGGAGGGTGAGGGAGAGAGAGATAGGGGAGAGAGTGAGGAGAGAGGGGAGCAAGAAGGAGGGAGAGAGATTGGTAGAGAGGAACCAAGAAAGAGAGGGAGGGAAAGGAAGGAAAAGAGAGGAAGAGAGAGAAAAAGAGGTATAGAGGAATAAAAAGTGGGGGAGACGAATGGGGAAAGAGGGGAGAGAGAGGTAAAGAGAGGGAGAGAGAAAGAGAGAGAGGGAGTGGGAGAGGGAGAGACAGGGAAGAGATATGGAGAATGGAGAGAGGGGAGAGAGAAGGAGAGAAGATGGAGGGAGAACGAGGGAGAGAGGGAGAGAAAGAGAGGGAGAGAAAGAGAGGGAAGGAGAGGAGGAGAGACGGACAGAGAGAGGTCAGTAAGGGAGAGAGGAAGGAAGATAGATGATGGAGAGAAAGAGAGGGAGAGTGACGGAGAGAGAGGGAGTGGGAGGGAGAGTGAAGAGCATAGATAGAGAGGGACAAAGAGAGAGGGAAGGGGGAAAGATTAGTGAGTGAGGGAAAAGAGAGAGATAAGAAGGGAGAGAGATGGATAGAGAGAGGGAGAGAGGTAGAAGGGGATAAAGGGAAAGAGGGAGAGGGAGAGAAGAAGAGGTAGAGAGAGAGAGAGAAAGAGAAAGTGGGAAAGGGAGGGAGGGAGAGAGGGAGAAATTAGGATAGAGAGGGAGAGATGGAGAGGTTATAAGAAAGGAAGGGATAGAGGGAGATATTAGGGGCGAGAGAGGGAGATATAAAGAGGCAAAGAGGGATGTAGAGAGAAAGGAGAGAGAGAGAGAGAGAGGAAAGTGAGGGAGAGAGGGAGAGAGGGAGGGAAGGAAGAGGGAAGGAGGGATGGAGATAGAGGGAGTGGGAGAAAGGGAGAGATATATATAGAGAAAGAGATAGAGGGAGAGAGTTAGAGAGGGAGAGAGGGATGAAGAGAGTGGGAGAGAGAGAAGTTGAAAGAGAGAGAGGTAGAGAGAGGAAGAGGTAGGAGAGAGGGGGATAGAAGGAGAGGGAGAGAATGATGGGAAAGAGGGAGGGCAAGAAAAGAGGAGGAGAGAGAAAGGATGGGAGAGATAGGGATAGAGAGGGAGGGAGATAGGGAAAGAGAGATAGAAAGGTAGAGAGAGGGAGAGGGGGAGAGGGAGACAAAGAGAGAGAGGGAGGGAGAGGTAAAGGGAGAAGGAGATAGGAAGGTAGAGAGAGAGGGAAAAAAAGGTAGAGAGGGAGGGGGAGAGGGAGAGGAAGAGGGAGAGGCAGATAGAGAGGGAGGGATAGGGAGAGAGGGAGAGATTATAGGATAGAGAGGGAGAGATAGGAAGAGGGAGAGAGGGATAGAGAGAGATGGACGGGGAAAGTGATACAAAGAGAGGGAGAGAGTGGAATGGAGAGGGGAAGAGAGAGGGAGAGAAGGGTAGAGAGGTAAGAGTAAGAGAGAGAGAGGGAGAGAGAGATAGGAGATAGAGGGAGAGAGAGTGAAAGAGGGTGGGAGGCAGAGAGAGATAGAGGAGGAGAGGTAGAGCGAGAGAAATAGAGCGAGATGGGTGAGGGACGGAGAGATACGAGAGGTAAAGAGGGGGAGAGAGAGGAAGAGGAAGTGAGAGAGAAACAGAGTGGGTGAGAGAGAGATAATGAAAATGAAAGGGAGAAAGGGAGAGTGAGATACAAGGGGACGAGTAGGAGAGATGGTTATAGTGAGGGAGAGAGGGAAGCGAGAGAAAGGAGGAGAGAGAGGGGGAGAGAGAGGAGGAGAAGAGGAAATAGGGAGTGAGATAGAGAGAGGGAGGGATTATATGAGAGAATGAGAAAGAGAGAGATAAGGAAAGGGAAAGAGAGAGAGGTAGAGATAGAGAGGATATGAGGGAGAGGGAGAAAGAGTCAAGGAAAGAGGGAGAGAGAGTCGGGGAAGAAGGAGAGATAGGGGAGAGAGAACAAGAGAGGGGAGAGAAGTAAGTAGAGGGAGAGGGATAGAGAGGAAGCGAGAAGAGGGACATAGAGAAAAAGGAAGAAAATGAGAGAGGGGAAGGGAAAGGAAGATAAAGGGAGATAGAGGGAGGTAGAGAGTGGGAGAGAGAGAGGGTGAGAGAAAGGGAGAGTGAGAAAGATAGAGAGGGAGAGGGGAGAGGGAGAGAAGGGGAGGGACAGAGGAAGAGGGAGAGGAAGAGAGAGGGAGAGAGGGGGAGAGGGAGAGAGTAGGAGAAACAAAGAGAGAGAGAGAAAGAGAGGGAGTGGGAGAGAAAGGGAGGGAGAGAGTGAGGGAGATAGAGAGAGTAGGAAAGAGATGGATAGAGAGAGGGGGAGAGAGAGGGAGAGATTGAGAGAGAGTGAAGGAGAGCGAGGGGGAGAGAGGGAAAGGGAGAGAGGGAGAGACATATATTGATAGAGAGAGGGAGAGAGATAGAAAAAAGATTGAAGGGGAGAAGGAGGGAGAAAAGGGAGAACGAAAAAGATAAGGAGAGAGGGAGGGAGAGAGAAAGAGGGGAAGTGAGGGAGAGGGAGGGAAGGAAAAGGGGGAGATAGAGGGAGAGCGGGAGGGGGTAGAGAGTGAAGGGATGGAGAGAGGATAAGAGAGAGGGAGAGAGGAAATGAAGAGAGGAAATATAAGGACATGTAGAGAGAGAGAGAGAGAGGGAGGGACGGAAGGAGAAGGAGAGAGGGAGAGAGGGAAGGGCGGATGGAGAAAGTGGGAGAGGAGGGAGAGAGAGAGGGAAAGAGTAGGAGAGAGGGAGAGAGAGCAAGGGGTATAGAGAGCAAAAAGGAGGGAGAGGGATAAAGAGAAGAGGAAAGAGGGGAGAGAGAGAGAGGGGAAGAGAGAAGGAGAGAGAAAAAAAGAGAGGAGAAGAGAGGGAGAGAGGAAGAGGGAGGGGAGAGAGAGGGAAAGGGAGGGTGAGAGAGGGAGAGAGAGTCGGAGGGAGAGGGAGAGGGAGAGGGAGAGGGAGAAGGAGGATGAGAGAGATAGTATAGGGGAGAGGGTAGGAAGAGATAGGGAAGGAAAGAGAGAGAGAGAGGAGGTGAGAGAGAGAGAATGAGAGAGAGAGTAAGGGAAAGAGAGAGAAGGAGGAGAGAGAGGGAGAGGGATGGAGAGAGGAGAGAGGTAAGGGGAGAGAGAGCAAGAAGAGGGGAGAAAGAGAGGGAGAAAAAGAGAGGGAGAGAGAAAAGGAGAGAGGGAAAAAAGGGGAAGGAAGGGAGAAAGAGGAGGAAAGAGGGAGTAAGGAAAAGAATGAGGGAGAGAGGCGGTGTGAGGGAGAGTAAGGGAGAGGGGGAGCGAGGGAGCGAAGGAGAGAGAGGGAGAGGGAGAGAAATCAAGAGAAGGATGGGAATAGGGAGTGGGAGTGGGAGAGGGAGAGAGAGGGAGAAGGAGGGAGAGAGAACGAGATAGAGAAGGAGCAAAGAGAGTGAGATAGGTAGAGATGGATGGAGGAAGGAAGAAAGGGAGAGAGAGAGGGAGAAGGAGGAGAGAAAGAGGGAGAGGGAAATGTTAGTGTATGTACCTAAGATCCAACCATGTTTGGATGGGCTTGAGTTAATGTATTATGGTGTTTAAAATCTTGATTAATTTTCTTGTCAAGGCATCTAGGGTTTCTCTCAAGACTCTTAGGATTTTTATCTCACATAATATCCTTCTATAAATAAATATTATGTTCTAGTTGTATTATATAACAACGAGAATGTGTGTGAGCCATAATCTCAATAAGAAACTAGTATTTTATAAACTCTTGGGATTTCTCTCACTTCTCACTCTCTCCCTTTGTATCTCTCTCTCTTTCTCTATCTCTCTCTTCCTCTATCTCTCACTCTCTCCCTTTGTTTCTCTCTCTTTCTCTATCTTCTCTCCATCCCTCCCTCTTTCTCTATCCCTCTTATCCACTCTCTCTCCCCCTTTTTCTTTCTCACCCTTAGCCTCTCCCTCATTCTCTCTCTCTCCCTCCTTCTCTCTCCTTCTCACTCTCCTTTTCTCTCTTCCTCTTTCTTTATATCTCCTCCCTCTCCCTTCTTCTCTCCCTCCCCTTTAATCTCCCTCTCCCTTTTTTCCCTCTCTCTCTTTTCCTCTCTCTCTCCCTCTCTTCCTCCTTTCTCTCTCTCCCTCCCTCCTCCCTCTATCTCCCCCTTCATCCCTCTATCTCCCTCGGCCTTTGTCTCTCTCTCTCTCCTTCTCTCTCCCCCTCTCTTCCTCCCTACCTCTCTCTTTCTACCACTCCCTCTCTCGCTCTCCCTTTCCCTCTATACCTCTCTCTTTCCCCCTCTCTCTCCCTCTCTCCCTCCTTCTCCTACATAGTCTCTCTCTCCCTCTATCCGCTTTCTCCCTCATCTTTTATCCCTCTCGTACCTTTGTCCCTCTTTCTCCCCCCTCTCTCGCTCCTTGCCACTCCCTCTCCCCCTCTCTTTTGCCCTCTCCCTCCTCCTCTCCCTCTCTCTCTCTCTCCTCACCCTCCCTCTCTCTCCCACCTAGTCTCTCTTTCAAACCATAGCAATTACCAATCATGGAACAACCTAACCAACATAATCAAGCCAACAAAACACATCACAACAAAAACATAAGCTTATCCAATTACAATAACATCAATTGAATGGCATAAAGAACTAAAGAAACCCACTTACTTAGATAGATTTGATTAGGATTTTTTCCTAGCTTTTCCCCTTTTTCTTTCCTTCCTTTCCTTTCTTTTCTTTTTCTCTCTTTCCTTGCCATGACTTTCTCTCCCTTTTCTCACAATTGGTTTTTCTCTCTTCCTTTGGGTGCTACGGTTTTGGCTTAAAATTTTTAGCCATCTTCCCATTTTACTAACATATATACTTACTTTTCTTTCCCATAAATTAAGGTTACAAGTGTCTCAAACCAATTTAATGAAGTGTAAGGCAATTGGGTGAGTCATGGGACAAGTGACGGGTTTGATTGGGTTTAGGGGTGAGTTAACTTCCAAGCATTTAATTAAGGTTCTTAGGTGTCTATTGGTCAACCAAATGGATAATTTGGCTAACTAATTCTGCAAACTAATTTGGTTATGGTGACAAAGTCCCTTAAGTTAGTTTAGTTCCAGATCATACACATACACCTCAAATCTGATTGTAGTGGTCAGTATTACGGGAAACCCCTTTTAAAGTATCAACGTCCCACTTCTGAAAATAATTAAATCCTATACTTTTTATCTTAGATATTAGACATATTAATTCAAAGAGTATCCAAATTTTAGGTTAAAATACCAATCACACAATTAATAACATAATTTTGAAGTTTAAGGATCAATCTATCCAACAGTAGTTCATCTAGAACAATATATACTAAAATGGGCATAACATTTTCTATATAAACCTAATATTCAAAATATTTTACAGATAGTTATTTAAGACATAGATAAAAAAAATTATTCTTTAAAATTCACGCATAAATTACTCTAAGTTCCATGAATAGGCCTCACAAAACTCGGATAGAATCTAATTTTTAAGAACATTGATTTTGCATACTTGATTCCTCTAATAATTAAACCATCAATCTCAAGCAAAATTGCTTTAATTTAACATAAATACTACTTTCAAGCATTAATTTCTCATGGTTTAATTTTCTAAAATGTCATTCAATAAATCCTCACCTAAACACCTAGCATGTTGTCATCACAAAATACTCAAATGGCACATAGACACAATCACACCTTCACTTATTTGAATATTTCGGCCTATATATATATATATATATATATATATATATATATATATATATAATTAAGAATTTTCATGGGGTTTACACTCTTCCTCTCTCCTATTCTCTTTCCCTCTTACTCTCCCCCTTTCTCTCTTCCTCTCCCTCCTTCCCTCTTTCTATCTATATATCTCTCTCTCCCCCTCTCCCTCCTTCTCCCCCCTCTCTCTCTCTTTCTCCATCATCGCTCTCTCTCCCTCTCTTTCCCACTCTCTTCCGCCCCCTCTCCCTCTCTTTCTCCCTCTATCTCTCTCATCATCTCCCTCACTCTCTCCCTATCTCTCTCCCTCCCTCTCTATCCTTCTCTCCATTCTATTCTCTCCTTCTTTCTATCTCCCTCTCTCCCCTAGTCTCTTGCCCTCCCTCCCTCTCTCCCTCCCTCACAACCTCCTTATTTCTCCCTCCTCATCTCTCACTCTCTCCCTTTCTCCCTCCTACTCTCTATATCACCCTCTTTGCCACTCTCTTTCTCTTTTGCTCTTCCCCTTTCTCTTTCCCTCTCCCTTCCTCCCTTTCTCTATCTATCTCTCTCCCTTTCCCTCCCACTCTCCCTCTCTATGTCCCCCTTTCTTTACCTTTCACCCTCCCACTCTCTCCTCCTCTCCCTCTTTATCCCTTTCTCTCTCTCTTTCTTCATCATCCCTCTCTCTCTCCCTCTCTTTCCCACTCTCTCCCTCTCCCTCTCCCTCTCCCTCTCTTTCTCCCTCCATCCCTCTCTTCCTCTCATTTTCTCTCTCCCTATCTCTCTCTCCCTCCTCCCTCTCTCTCCCTCTCTCTATCTCCCTCTCTCCCCTAATCTCTTGCCCTCCCTCCCTCTCAACCTCCCTTTTTCATTCTATCTCCCTCCCTCTCTCTTGTTTTCTCCTATTTTCTCTTCCTTTCTCCTTATCGCTCTCTTGCTTTCTCTCTCCCTCTTGTCTCCCTCTCTCTCTCTAACTCCTTCCTTCTCTTATTCTCTATCTCCCTCTCTCTCCCTCACTCTCTCACTACCTATCTCCCTTTCTCTCTCTCACTCCACCTCTCCATCTTCCTCTCTCTCCCCTACCTCTCTTCTCCTTCTCTCCCTCTCTCCCTCCTTCTCCTCTCTCTCCCTCTAACCCTCTCTCTATCTTTCTCATCCTTACTCTCCCTTGCTTTTTAATTCTCTCTCTCCCTCTCCCTCACTCTCTCCCTCCCCTCTCTCCCCCTCTCTCCCTTTTTTGTCTATCTCTTAATGTCTCCCTCTTTCCAACTCCTTCTATCTCCCCTTCTCACCCTCCCTCATTTCTCTCTCCCCCTCTCCCCTCTCTCTCCCCTTTCTCCCCCTCTCTTGTTGCCTTTCTCACCTTCTATCTATCCCTCTCTCCCTCTCTCCCCTTCACTCTATCTCCATTTTTACCTCTCACTATCTCTCTCTATCTCTCTCTCCCTTCCTCTCTTACGCCCACTCTATTCCTCTTTCCCTCTCCCCGTCTACCTTTCTCTCTCTCTCCTTCCATTTCTCTCCTTCTATCTCTTTGTCTCTCCCTCCCTATCCCGCTCCTTCTATTTCCCTCTCCCTCTCTCCCTCCCACTCACCCCTACTCTCTCTCCCTCTCCCACTATCCATTTCTCTTCCTCTTTCTCTCCATCTATCTCCCTCTCTCCCTCTCGTTCTCTCTCTCTCTCTATTGCTCTCTTTGCTCCTCTCTCCCTTCCCTCTTTCTCTCCCCTACTCTTTTCCCTCTCTCTTCGTCCCTCTCTCTTCCCCTCTTCCTCCCTCCCTCACTCTTTCTCTAACTCTCTCCCTCTCCCTCCATCCAACTTTCTCCCTCTCCCTCTCTCTCTCTTGCTCTCTCTTGATCCCTCTCCTACACTCCCTTTCCCTCTCTCTCTCTCTCTCTCACACACACACACATACTCCCTCCTTCTCTTGCTCACACTCTCTCCCTCCCTCTCTTTCCATCTCTCTCCCACCCTATATCTCTCTACCTCTCTCCCTCTTCTTTTCCTCTATCTCTCCCTCCCTCTCGCTCTCTCACCCTCTATTTTCCTTCTCTCTTCCTCTATCTCTATCTCTCTCCTTCCCTCTCTCCCACTCTTCCTTGCTCTCTCACACTCTTGCTCTTGCTCTCTCTATCTCCCTTTCCCATACTTTCTCTCCCTCTCTTACTCACCCTTTCTTCCCTCACTACCTATCTCTCTCCCTTTCTCTTCCTCTCTTTCCCTCTCCCTCTCTCCCTTTGCTACTACCTCCCTCTTTTTCTCTCCCTTCTTTTTCTATCTCTCTCTCTCACCATCTCTCTCTCCTTCCCTCTCCCTTTCTCACCCTCTTTCTCTTACTCACTACCTCTAGCTCTTTCCGTTCCCTTCTCCCATTTTCTCTCTCCCCTTCTCTCCATCGTACTCTCGTGCTCTCCCACTCCCCCATCCTCTCTCCCTATCTATCTCTCCCTACCTCTTGCTCTCTCTTTCGCTCTTTTTCCCTCTCTTCTACTACCTCTATGTCTCCTCCCTCTGTCTCTTTCTCTCTTCTTCCCTCTCTCTCTCACTCTTCCTACCTTTCTCGCTTTCCCTCTCTGTCCCTCTCCCTCACCCTCTCTCCCTCCCTCTCTCACCCTCTCTTCCATCTCTCCCTCTCTCCCCCTCTCTTTTCCCTATCTCTCATTTTATCTTCCTCTCTCCCTCTCTTTATCTTTCCCTCCCTTTCCCTCCCTCTTTCTTTCACTCTATATTTCCCTCCCTTTCCCTCCCCTATCCCTCACTCTCTCCCCTCTCTAAATCTCACCCTCTCTCTCTTTCTCTCTCTTTCTCCCTTTATCTCTCTCTTCCTCTCTCCCCTCTCTTGATCTCTCTCTTACTTACTTTCCCTCTCCCTCTCTCTTTCTCTCTCCTCCTTCTCTCTCTTACTTCACCCTCTCCCTCTTTTTCTCTCTCTCCATCTCTCCTCTTCTCCCCCTATTTCTCTCTCTTTCTCTCATTTTCCTCTTTTTCTCTCTCTCACTCTTTCCGGCTCTTTCACTTTCCCTCGCCCCCTCTCTCACTCTTCCTCCCCTCTCCTTCTCTCTCTTACTACCTCCCACTCTTTTTCCCTCTCTCTACCTCATTCTCTCTCCCTCTCTCTCCCCTTCCACTACTCTCTCTCTCTTTCTCTCTCCCTCTTTTCTCTACCTCTCATTTTGTCTTCCTCTCTCCCTCTTTCTATCTTTCCCTTCCTCTATAACCCCTATGAAAATTCTTGATCATATAAATATACGTATCGAAATATTCATAGATATATACACGAAGTATGGGTGTGATCTATGTAACATGTTAAGATCTTTGTGGTATGAATATATGTGGTGGTTATAGGAATACTTTGGTATGTATGTAAGAATTTAAGGGGATAAATTTTGAGTAAGTTAGCTAGTTATTTATTTCCTTTAACACTTACCAAGAATATGCCATAAAATGGAAAAATTGTCTAAATAATTGGTGAGGGCCGAAATTTTGGAGGAATGTCAAAATTCTTGGACTAAAATACCCTTAAGTTTATTTTTAATTCCATTACCCATCCTTAAAATTCAACTTGACACCTACGCTTCTCCATTCTTCCATTTCAATGAAACCTCATCATTTTGACTTCCAAACCCGCCACATAGCCTTCCATTACCTCCCATCACTTTACACCTTGTCAACTTAGTTTAGGACACTCGTTGTGTTATTTAATGAATGAAGAAAGTTGGAAATATATATATAAGAGAGAGCTAATGGCAAGCCACACTTTAGAAATTTTAGCTCACAAAAAATTAAGAGAAAACCGAATTGAGAGATGGAAAAACGGAAAAGAAAAAAAGGAAAGAAAGAAAGGAGAAAGGACAAGTAAAAGACTAAGGTATTTTCTACCAAAGTTGAACTGAGTAAGTGGGTTTTCTTTTATGTCCTAAAATTTTGTTTTTATGTATTTAATTGTTGAAGCTTATAAAGCTTTGTGTATGTCCAAGTATGTGTTGATAGGGTTGGTATAAACAAAGGGGCTTGGACCGAAATTTGGTTGGATTAAACTACGGTTGAGATGGACTTGGAAGGAATGAGTTTCTAGGGCATTTCTTAGGAAACCCATTCGGCCTAAATGCCAAAAAGGGGAAAGATTGGACCTTTTTATGTAATTAAGAACCTAGGACTTAATTTTATCTCAATTAAGTACACATTAGGATGAAACAAAACTCTATTGTAATGAAAGAAAATTTCTTGCCACTCTTTATGAACCATTTGGCCTAAACCCTAACTTTTGGGATTTGAGTTCCACTCATCCAACTTGATAATTAATGGTTCAATTGTACCTAAATATCTATAAATTGAAGTGCGAAAGGTTAGATTCCAAGGAAATTGGAAATTTTGACTTAGAGTGGTTAGAAGATAAATTTGGCCATCCATGCCAAAATACGAGCTAAGAGAGAAATTGCACCTTAGATTCGATTTAAATTAGATCGTAAGGCTAACATCTATGTAAGCTAAGTGTAGGTCAAATTTTATGATAAGACTTACTAATTACACGAAGGGAAGGTACTTACGTATGAAGTAAAGCTTAGACCAAATACAAATTGGTGATAATTGTTCTTTGGATGGATACTATGTAAACAATATAAACTATATCCGAAATCTTATATGTGGATTGAATTCCAAGAATGGGTTGAGAATATAGGGTTTGGTAACCATGATTGCATGAATGTGATCATTAAAACAACATGTGCATCATATGCATTTAGGGGTGGATTGAATTGAGAAAGAACATTTCATTGAGACTTGTAAGGTTTGGTAACCGAACCGAATTAAATAGGTATTAGCAATGAAGCTATATGTGTGCTCTATTCATTTATTACATTGTTAGGCGATGGATAATCCCGCTAATCATGCGCTACAATGAGGGATAATTTCATTATTAGCGGTAGGTGATTTGATAATCATTAAGACATGAAAATAGAGTGAACTTGCTAATACCTAAGGTACCCGAACTAAAATTGATGGGGAAAGGCGGAGTAATAGGATAGTACTCGCATTCACATGAATCACCCTACTTACCGAGCTTTGGCTCATTACGTTAGTAAATGTGTGGTGTAACGGGTAAGGGCAAAGATAATTTAGTTGAGGATGCTGGTGGTTCTCACTAAAAGAGGCTCATGTGTTACTTGAAAATATAGGATTCTCTTTTGATTGTAAATTAAGGGGTATAATATCTATTAATGGATAAAGTTTCCTGTAATCGTATTTCTTAATCATATGTAAATTTTATTATACGTACTCCATGGTTATGTATTATGGAAGTGAGTTAGGATTTTAGTCTTAACAACGTAACAAACCTAGCTAGACCTCTTAGGAAATTGGTAAGGGAGCTAGAGGTGTTACATCCTCTCCCTTCCTCTCTTCCCCACTCTCTCCCACTCCCACTCTCTCCTTCTCTCTTTCTCTCTCTTTCTCCCCTCATCTCTCTCTTCCTCTCCCTCTCTCTCCCCTTTTCTTTCCCTCTCCCTCTCTATCCCTCTCTTTCCCTCTCCTTCTTTCTCCTATTTTTCTCTCTCTCATTTTCTCCCTCTTCCTTTCCTTCTCTCTCCCTCTCTCCCTCTCTTTCTCTCTATCTCTCTACTCTCCCTTTCCCTCTCTTTCTTCCTCTCTCTCCCTCTCTCCCCCTCCCTCTCTCTCTTCCTCCCTATTCCTCTCCCTCTCTGTGACACCCCTCCCCGGCTCACTTGCTAAATACCTAAAAGGACCGGCTAGGCAAGGAATACGTCACACCGATAGGACTAATTTCCAAATTAACCTCAAACACCTATGTGCTCATACATTAAGGGCTTATCATATAATGAATCACATACAAGACAATTTACATAATATTAGCAATACAATAGAAGAAATTATAAAATTTATTTACAATACTATCAAATTGTTTATTGACACCCCAACTCCAAAATTATAATCAAAAGAAATTTCGATACACTTATGTTATACGTGAGCCTTTTTGGAGGAATCGGTAGCATCCCTACTACTTTGACTTGTTCCGTCATAACATGAAAGCAACAATAGGGTGAGCCGAAGCTCGGTAAGTAGGGTGATGCACATGTATGCAATGAAATTACGTTTCCGATTCTACCCATCCATTTTAATCCGGATACCCTAGGTATTAGCAAGATCATGCGTTCCATCTCTTGGCGATTGTATTATCACCTACTGTTCTATTACTTTCTCTCGGTGATCTCATTATCACCTATCGCTCACAATGGAATTATCCCTCATTGTAGCATACGGTTAGCGAAATTATCTCATGCTTAACGATGTTAGTAATAGAGCATGCACATGGTTTCATGCTATTACCATTCCATTCAATTCGGTTACCAAACCGCATTATCTCACGACTCAATGATTTTTCTCAATTTCATACCACCCCCGAATGCATGTGATGCATATGGTATTATGTTTAACACATTTAACTAATTATGCTATCAACATTTCTTCTCGGTCCATTCCTGTGTCCCAACGCACACTTAGGACTTCACAAGTGTTTTATATACCATTCAAAGTAATCAAAATGAGAACACAAATCCCATTCATTGGTATCATTCATTGCATAAATCTACTTCGTACTTATGAGTTTTCCTTCTTGTGTACCTGGCAAGTCTAGGCTCGAATTTTTGATGTATTACTTATTTTACGAGACCGATTAATCCTAAGGATTCATTGTGACATACTTAAGCAAATCTCTTGTTTAATCCGAACCTTTAATCTTAGTAGTCGAGGTTGACTCGGAAAGTGTCTAGGTCTTAATCTTGGTTTTTCTTGAATTCTCTTTTTCCATTACTCCCTTTATATTTCTTTTAATTCTTGATCTCTAATTAAACAAAAGGATTCATTGGTAATCATTTTCTTTTCTAGGCCGATTGGTCCCAAAATGAGCAAGAATTGTTTTTCCCTTTCTAGGTCAATTCCTTTTATACTAACTTGCCAATAACTTACCAACCCATCCTTTAGGAGGGTTACCAAGTAGATCTAAACCTTAAGGTCCATAAAAGAAACCAAATTTAGCCATCAAATATCCAATTTACCTAATGAAGTCCAAAACTCTATTCTTCTTTTAGTTAGGCCGAATGGGTTGTTAAGATGGCCATGGATTGCCTTTTATTCTAGTGAATTTATTTCAACCCTAAAATATTAACCCATTCCCAATTGAGTTACCATGATATTCTAGGCCCTTAATTTCCCCAAAAGATCCATTATTTCCTAATTTTCCTCACTTAGCCGAATGGTTTTAACCTAGGGCAGCTCTAGAAGTGCATTCCTTTCCTTTTCAAGTCATGCTCACCAAATCTAGTTTGGCTCTAACCAATTCGGTCCATACCCTTTTCTTTTGTGTTTCTTTCCAAACCATCCACACATTTAAACATATCAAACAAACTTTGTATCACAACACAAACATATAGATCCATCACAATTTTCCAAACCCTAACACCAACACAAACAACCATAGCAAACCATTGAAAATTATTACAAACCCATGAAATAAACACTAAAAAAATAACTGAAAACATAAAACAACTATAAGGTTTTTTAGGCTTTCCCGTTCTTTCTTTTCTTTCTTCTTTCTTTTTCTTTTCCTTTCATCTTCCTCTCTTTCCTTATCATTTTTTCTCCCTTTTGTGTAGCTATGGGCTGCCTAAATTTTCTTCCATTCTCACTTAGTCTATATATATACATGCTTAAAATCTCGGTATAATTAAGTGTATAAATGTCTTAATTTAATTTGGGAGAGTGAAAAGCTATTGGTGAGTCAAGAGAGAGAGAGTGGCGGGTTTGATGGGTTTAGGGTGAGTCGGCCTTGATTCATTAAGCAAGGGGGCTTATAATTAAAGGGGCTTATGTGTCTTAACTAATTGGTTAGACTAACTAAACACTCTAACTAATCTAGTTCAAGTAACTAAACATTCCTCCCTCTCAAAATTTTTTTTTTGGAAATTCCTCACCTTAAACTCGAAATTGCTTCCCCAAAAACTATTCCAGCGAGTGATGCCTCTAAAGTAGTGTATACTAAAATGGCCATAACGCTTTATACATATATATAAAACTCCTAAAATTTTACGGAGCGCTAGTAGACACATAGATGAACAACTTTATTCTTTAAGTGTTTCCCAAAAATCAATCTAAAGTCCTCAAATAAATCACACAAAAGATTTTACATATTTGATTTCTTTAATAATTAAACCATTAATCTCAAGCATAATAACTTTAATTTGACATAAATCACACATTTCAAGCATTAATTTCGATGGTGTAATGAGAATTATAATTACACTTAATATATCATATATATAAATATTCTAATACGTATTGCTTTACGATTAAGGATTTTTATGGGTTACACTCTCCTTCTCGCTTTCTCCCTCTCTATCTACCTCACTCACTCTCTGTCTCTCTCAATCTCTATCTTTCATCTCTCTACCACACTATCTTCTCTCTCTCCCTCTCACTCTTTCCCTCAACCTCTCTCTATCACTCTCTTTCCTTCTCTCTCTCCTTCTATCTCTCTATCCCACTCTATCTCTATCTCGCTCCCTTCCCCTCTCTATCTCTCCTTCTCTTTATCTCTCCCTATCTCTCCATCTCTATCTCTCCCTCCTTCTCTCCCTCCCTCTCTTTTCCTCTCCTTCTCTCTCCTACTATATCTCCCTCTCTTTCTCTATCTCAACTCCTCCTCTCTCTCTCTCCCTCCTATCTCTCTTCCTTATTCTCTCTCTCCCTTTCATCTCTCTCTCTCTTTCTCTATCCATCTTTTCCCTCTCACTCTCTCCACCTCTCCTCCTCTCTATTTTTTTCTCTCCCTCCCTCTCTTTCCCTCTCCCTCTCTCCCTCTCTCTTTCTCTCTCTTTCCCTCTTCCTCTCCCTCTCTCCCTTCTCCTTCTCTTTCTCTCCATCTCTCTATCTCTCACTCTCTCTCTTTCTCTTTACCTCTCTTTCTATCTCTCCCTCTCTTTCTCTCTCTCCTCTTTTCTCCTAATATATCTCTCTGTCCCTCCTTCTTTCTCCCCATCCCTCTCTCTCTACCTCTTTATTTCACTCTCTCTCCTTATTTACCTTTCTATCTCTCCCTCTTTCTCACCTATCTCTAGCTTGCTCCCTCTCTCTCCCACTCTATCTCCCTCTCTCACCCTCTCCCTCCCTCTCTCTTCCTTACCCCCTCTCTCACCCTCTCCCTCTCTCCTCTCTCTCCTTCCCCTCTCCCTTATCCTCCCTCTCTCTCTACCTCACTCTTTCTCCCTTGATCTCTATCTCTCTATCCTTATTCCCTCTCTACTTCCATCTCACTCTCTCGGGCTCACTTACTCTCTCCCTCTCTCCCACCTCCCTCTCTCTCTCTCCCTCTCTCTCTCCCTCTCTCTCCCTCTCTCCCGCACTTCCTCTATCTCTTATTCTCCCTTTCTCTCTCCTCCTCCGTTAATATCTCCCCCTCTCCCTCTCTTTCCCACTCTCTTTCATTCTCTCTCTCCTTTTTCTCTCTCTCACCTCTCACTCTTTTTCTCTCTCTCCCTATCCTCTCTCCCTCTCCACTCCCTCTCTCTCTTTGTCTCTCTCTACCCCATTCACTCTCTCCCTCTCCCTCCCCTAACTCTCCCCCTCTCTCTTTTCCTATCTCTTTCTTTCTCCCTTTTGCTCTCCCTCTATCCCTCTAACACCCTCCCTCTTTCCCTCGCTCCCTCTCATTCTCTCCCCCTATTTCTCCCTCCCTCTCTCTCTCACACACTCTCTCTTCCAATGTATATATATATCCTCATCTCTCTGACTTTTTCTCTATCCCCTCTCTCACCTTCTCTCATCTCTCTTCCTTTCTCTCCCACTCTCTCCCTTCCTCTCCCTCTCCTCTCTCTCTCTCTCTCCTTCATTCTCTTTCTCCCTCTCTCTCTCCCTCTATCCCTCTTTCTCTCTCTCTTCTCTCCCTCTCTACCCTTCTCTCCCTCTCTCTCTTCTAATCTCTCTTTTTCTCCCTCTATCCCCTCCCTCCCGCTTTCTCTTTTTCTCCTTCTCTCCCTCTCCCATCCTCTCTCTCTCCCCCTCTCCCACCCTCTCTCTCTCCCCCTCTCTCTCTCTCTCTCTCTTTCCACTCCCTCTCTATCTCTTTACCTCTATCTCCCTCTCTCTCCTCTACTTCTCTTTCTCCCTCTCTCCTCCTCTTTCCCTCCTTGTGTCCTCAATCTTTCCCATTGCCTCGCTATCTCTTTTTCCCTCTCTATCTCCCTCATCCTCTCTCTCCCTCTCTCTCCCTTCCTCTCTCATTGTCTCTTCCTCTCCCTTCTACCTCCATTTCTCTCTCTCCCTCTCTCTATCCTCTCTCTCCTCTTCTCTCTCCCTCTCTCCCCCATTCACTCTCTCTACCTCTCTCCTTCTTTCTCTATTTCTCTCCCTTAGTTCCTCTATTTCTCTTTCCCATTCTCTCATCCTTTGTCTTATAGTTTCCCTCTCCCTCTCTCTTCCTATATTTCTCCCTCTCTCCCTCTCTCGTTCCTCTCTCCCTCTCTCGTCTCTCAATCTTTCCCACTCCCTCGCTATCTCTCTTTCCCTTTCTGTCTCCCCCATCCTCTCTCACCCTTCCTCTCTCCTTGTCTCTTTAACTCCATTCACCCTCCCTTTCTCTCTCTCCCTCTCTCTATCTCTCTCTACCTCTCTCTCCCTCTCCTCTTTTCTCTCCCTCTTTCTTCATTCACTCTCTCTGCCTCTCTCCCTCTTTCTTTCTTTCTCTCCCTTAGTTCCTCTATTTCTCTTTCCCCTTCTCTCTCATCCTTTATCCTATAGCTTCCCTCTCCCTCTCTCTTCCTCTATCTCTCCCTCTCTCTCTCCCTCTTCCTCACTCTCTCTCATTTTGTCCCTCTCCCTCTGCCTCTCTCCTTTTCTCCTTCTCTCCCTCTCTCTTCCTCTATTTCTCCCCGTCTCTCTCAATCTTTCTCACTCCCTCGCTATCTCTCTTTCCCTCTCTATCTCCTACATCCTCTCTCTCTCCCTCTCTCTCTTCCTCTCTCCTTGTCTCTTCCTCTCCTTTATCCCTCCTTTTCTCTCTCTTGCTCTCTCTATCTCACTACCTCTCTCATCCTCTCTCCCTCTCTCCTATTTATTTCTCTCTGTCCCTCTCTCTCTCTCTCTCTCTCTTGGTGATCTCACCCCTTCTCCACCTTTCTCTATCCCACTCTTTGCCTCTCTCCCTCTCTCCTTCTATCTCTTTGTCCCTCTCTTTCCTTCTCTCTCCCTCACTCTTTCTTTCTCTCTTTCTCTCTATCTCTCTTTATCTCTCCCTCTCTATCTCTCTCTCTCCTTCTAACCCTTACTCTCTTTCCCTCTCCCTCTCTCTTATACCATGTCTCCCTTTTTCTCTCTCTCCCCCTTCCATCTCTTTCCCTCTCTATCCTCACTTTTTTATCTCTCTCCCTCCCTCTCTTTCCCTCTCCCTCTCTCTCATCCCTCTCCCTTTCCCTCTCTCCTTCCTCTCCCTCCCTCTCTCTCTCTCCTCCTCATTCTCTCCCTCTCTCTATCTCCAACTCTCCCCCTCTCTCTCCTCCTCTCTATTTATCTCTCCTTTGCTTTCTCTCTCTCCTTTGTTCCCTCCAAATATATCCCTCTATCTCTCCTTCTTTCTCCCCATCCATCTCTACCTCTGCCTCTTTATCTCACTCTCTCTCCCTATTTACCTTCCTCTCTCTCTCTCCCCCTCTCCATCTCACTCCCTCTCTCTTCCACTCTCTCTCCCTCTATCTCCTTCTTCCTCTCCCTTGCCCTCTTTCTCACCCTTTCTCTCCCTCCCTCTTTCCCAATCTCTCCCCTCTCTTTCCCAATCTCTCTTTCTACCCCTCACTCTCTCTCGCTCTCTATCTCCCTATCCCCCTTCCCTTTTACCTCCCTCTCACTCTTACTTGCTCTCTCCCTCCCTCCCTCTCTCTCTCTCTCCCTCTTTGCCTCTCCCTTCATCTCCCTCTCCCTCTATCTCTCCCTCTTCCTTTCTCTCTTTTTTTTCTTAATACCTCCCCTCCCTCTGTCTCCTTTCCACTCTCTCTTGCCCTCTCCCACCCTTTTTCTCTCTCTCCTACTCTCTCTCGCCTCTCCATCTTCCTCTCCCTCTCTCTCACTCACTTTCTCCCTCTCCCTCTCTTTCTCCAACTCCTCGTCGCTCTCTCACCTATTCACTCTCTCTCCCTCTCTTTCCCTCTCTTTCACTCTCTCATCTAATCTCTCCCTCCCTCTCTTTCCCTCTCTCTCTCCTTTCTCACCTTCTCTCCCTCTCTCCCTCTACCGGCCTCCCTCTTTCCCTCTCTCTCTTTCTCTCCCTCTGTCTTCCTCTCGTTTGTTTTTCCCTATCTCTTCCTCTCGTTTGTTTTTCCTCTCTCACTCTCTCTCTTCCTGCATATATATATATATATATATATATATATATATATATATATATATATATATATATATATATATATCCCTCTTTATCCTACTTTTCCTCTATCCTTCTCTCTCTCACCTTGTCTCTTCTCTCCTTTACTCTCTCCCTCTCTCTCCCTCTCTTTTCCTTTCTCTCCCTCTCTCTTCCCTTCCTTCTCTCTTTCTCCCTCTTTCTCCCTCCCTCTACCTCCCTCTATCTTTCTCCCACCCTTTGGAAGAGAGCAAGGGAGAAAGAGTTAGAGGGAAGGAGAGGGAGACGGGAGATGGAGAGAGAGGGAAAGAGATAGAGATAGTGAGAGAAAAAGGGAGAGAGAGATAAATGAAGAGAGGGAGAGGAAGAGAGAGGGAGAGAGAGGGAAGGAGATAAAGAGTGAGAGATAAAGAGGTAAGTAGGAAAGAGGGAGAGAGGGCAAGAGGGAGAGAAAAGAATAAAGGTAGAGGGAGAGAGAGGGCAAAATGGTAGAGAGAGAGGAGGAGAGAAAGAGAGAGATAGAGGGATAGCGAGAGAGAAAGCAAATGAGAGGGAGAGAGACAGAGAGAAAGGGAAATAAGGGATAGAGAGATAGGTAGAGAGGGGGAGATAATGGGATGGGGAGAGAGGGAGAGAGGGAGACGAAAGGGAGAGGAGAATGAGAGAATGGGAGAAAGGGGTAGAGAGATTAAGAGAGGGAGTAGGAGAGAGAGGAAGAGAGTTAGAGAGAGGGAGGAGAGGAGAGAGAGGGAGGGAGAAAGAGAGGGAGAGAGAGATGGATCAAGATAAAGTGGGAGAGATGAGAGAAAGAGGGGGAGAGACAAAGAGATAGAGAGTAGAAGGGAGAGATTAGATAGGAGAGAGAGGGAGAGGGGGAGAGACAAAGAGATAGAGAGTAGAAGGGAGAGATTAGATAGGAGAGAGAGGGAGAGAGGGAGAGGGTGAGAGAGAGAGAGGGAGAGAGGCACAAGAAGAAAGGGAGAGGGAAATAAAGAGGGAGGGAGAGAGAATGAGAGAGGGAGGGAGAAAGGGAGAAGGGGGAGAGAGAGGAAGGGATATAGATGGAGGGAGATAGAAAGGAAAAGAGGGAAAGGGGAGAGAGAGTGGGGAAAATAAAAGGAGAAAGAAAAAGAGAGAGAGGAGAAGAGAAAAAGAGAGTGGGACAGAGAGAGGGGGAGAATGGGAGAGGGAGAAAGGATGGGGGAGAGAGAGAGGCCGAGAAGGGAGAGAGTGATAGAGGTGGTGGGAGAGAGAACGAGAAAGAGAGATGGAGGGAGAGAGAGAGATTAAGAGAGAGGGGGAATAAAAGAAGGAGAGATAGGAAGAAAGAGGAAGAGGAGGAGAGTGAGGGAGATAGAGGGAGGGAGGGAGAGAGATAGAGAGAAAGACAGAGAGAGAGAGGGATAGTGAAAAGGGAGAGAGGGAGAGAGGGAGAAAGGGAGAGGACGAGAAAGGTAAAGACAGAAAGAGAAGAGAGAGGGAAAGGGAGAGAGAGAGGAGGTAAAGATAGAAAGAGAAGAGAGAGATAGGGAGAGAGAGGGGGTAAGAAGGGAGAAAGTAATAGAGGGATGGTGGGAGAGAGAAAAGGAAAGAGAGAGGGAGAGAGAAAGGGACAATAAGAGAGGGACGGATGGGGGGAAGAGGAAGAGAGAGGGAGATAGAAAGGGAGAGAGAGTGAAAAGGAGAGAGAGAAGGGAGGAGTGAGAGGGAGTGAGGGAGGGAGGAAGATAGAGGGAGACAGAGAAAGAGTGAGAGAGAGGGAGGGTGAGAGGGTGAGGGGAAA
This sequence comes from Dovyalis caffra, assembly GCA_963924115.1. Taxonomy (NCBI): domain Eukaryota; kingdom Viridiplantae; phylum Streptophyta; class Magnoliopsida; order Malpighiales; family Salicaceae; genus Dovyalis; species Dovyalis caffra. Next base: position 168,277 of record CAWUPB010000882.1, on the reverse strand, counting down.
GGAGGGAGAAGGAGAGAGAGGGAGGGAGAGGGAGGGAGATAGAGGGAGGGAGGCGGAGGTGTAGGGTGATAGGAGAGAGGAGGGATAGAAAGTGGGATAGTGAGAGGGATAGTGAAAGGGGAGAGGGAGAGAGAGACTAGGAGAAAGGGAGAAAGAGAGAGGAAGGAGAAGGAAAGAGAGAGAAAGAAGAGAGAGGGAGAATGAGAGGGGAGAGGGAGGGAGGGAAAGAAGGATGGAGAAAGAGGGTGGAAGTGAAGGAAAGGGAGAGGTGAGAGAGAAAGAGAGAGAGGGAGAGGGAAAGAGGGGGAAGAAGGGAGAGAGAGTGAGGGAGGGAGAGAGAGCTAGAGATAAGGATAGAGAGGCAGAAAGAGAGAGAGTAAGAGAGGGTAAGAGAGAGGAGGAGAGAGGAAGAGGGAGAGAGAGGGGGAGAGAGAGAGAGGGTAAGAGAGGGAGAGAAGAGGGAGAAGGAGAGAGAGAGAGGGTAAGAGAGGGAGAGGAGAGGGAGAAGGAGAGAGAGATGGAGAGAGGGAGACAGGAAGGAGAAGAAAAGAGAGGCGGGGAGAGAAGAGGGAAGGGAGAGAAGAGGGAAGGGAGAGAAAGAGAGGAAGGGGAAGAGAGAAAAAGAGAGAGATAGAGGAAGAGAGAGGGAGAGGAAAAAAGAGAGAAAGAGAGAGAGGAAGAGAGAAGGAGAGAGAAAGAGAGGAGAGAGGGAGAGAGAGAAATGGCGAGGGAGAAAGAAAGGAGGAAAGAAAGGGAGATGAAGGAAGAGAGAGAGGGAGAGAGATGGGAAGAGAAAGGGAGAGAGAGGGTATGGAGGGAGAGAAGGAGAAAGGGAGGGTGGGAGAGAGGAAAGGAAAGATAAAGGGAGAGAGAGATGGAGAGAGAGGGAGAATAAGAGAGGGAGAGATAGGGAGAAAGAGGAAGAGAGAGGGAGAGAGGACCTAAGAGGAACCAAGGGAAAATGAGATAGGGAGAGAGGAGGAGAAAGAAGGATAGAGAGAAAGAGAGAGAGAGAGGAAGGGAGAGGGATGGAGGGAGAAAGAGTGAGAGAGAAGAAAGGTGAGAGGGAGAGGGAGGGAGATAAAGGGATGTAAAGAAAGAGAGGGAGGGAGAGGGTGAGAAAGAGAAGGATAGTGAGAGGGGAAGATAGAGATTGGAAGAGAGGGAGAGAGAGAGGGAGAGAGATAGAGTGAAGGAAAGAGATGGATGAGAGAGAGGGAGAGGGAAAGATGGAGAGAGGAAGAAAGTGAGGAAGAGAGGGAGATTGAGAGATCGAGGGAAGGAAAGAGAGAGGGATGGAGAGGGAGTAAGGATAGTGAGGGAGTGAAGAGAGGGTAAGATGAAGAGAGAGAGAGGGAGACATAGGGGGAGAGAGAGAAGAAGAAAGGAGATAGAGAGAGGGGAGGGAGAAAGAAGGATGGAGAGGGAGTGAGAAGGAGAGAGAGGTAGAGATAAGGATAGAGAGGGAGAGGGAGAGTGAGGTAAAGATAAGGATAGAGAGGGAGAGTGAGTGAGAGAGAGAGAGAGGGGGAGAGAGGGTAAGAGAGAGGGAGACAGAGGGAGAGAGGCTAAGAGAGATAGAGAGAGGGAAAGAGAGAGAGAGAGGGAGGGAGAGAAAGGGAGGAAGAGAGGGCGAGAGAGGGAGGTAGAGAAGGAGAAGAAGAGAGAGAAAAGGAGAGAGGGAGGTAGAGAAAGAGAAGAAGAGAGAGAAAAGGAGAAATGAAGAGAGAGGAGATGGAGAGAAAGAGAGGGAGGGGAAAGAGCTAGAGAGGGGGAGAGAGAGGAAGAGAGTGATAGAGAGAGGAAACGAAAAGGAGAGGGAGAGAGGAGAGGGATAGAGAGAGAAAAGGAGAGAGGGAAAGAGAAGGAGAGAGAGGGAGAAAGAAGGGGGAGAAAGGGGGAGGGACATGGGGGGAGGGAGGGAGAAAGGGATAGAGAGGGAGGGAAAGTGAGAGAGAGAGCGAGAGGAGAAGAGAGAAGGAGGAAGAGAAAAAGAAGGAGGTAGAGAAAAAGAGGGAGGGAGAGAGAGAGGAAGGGAGAGAAGAAGGGGAGAGAGAGAGCAAGAGAGAAGGAGTGGGAAAGAGAGATGGAAAAAGAGGAACAAAGAAGGAGAGGGGGATAGAGTGTGAGAGATGAAGAGAGAAAGGGAGAGAGGAAGAGGAAGATAGAGATGGAGAGAGAAGGAGAATGAGGGAGAGTGGAAGAGAGAGAGAGGGAGGGAGAGAGAGGAAGGGAGATAGAGAGGAGGAGGGTGGGATGGATGGATGGATAAAGGGAGAGGCAGGAAGGGAGGGAGAAAAAAGAGGAGAAAGGGAGAGAAGGAGTGTAACCCCCATAAAAACCCTTATCCGTAACGCGACGTGTATTAGAATAATTCTATATATATGTATATTAAGAGTAAGTGTAATTATCATTTCATCATGAGAAATTAATGCTTGAAATATGTGATTTATGTTAAATTAAAGTTATTGTGCTTAAGATTAATGGTTTAATTATTAAAGAAATTAAATATGCAAAATCAGTGTTTTAAGGACTATATTCTGCCCGAGTTTTGTGTGAATTATTTGAGGCCTTTAGAATACTTTTAGGGTAAACCTTAAAGAATTAAAGTTGTTCATCTATGTGTTTAATAGGTCTGTATAACATTTTATAATATTTGGACCTATAAATTAAGAGTTATACCAATTATAGTGAGGGTTGTTTCGAAATGCATTCTGCTGGAATTTTGGGAGAAGAATCTGCCCGAATCTTGTGAGATTTATTTGATGCTGTTAGATTGATATTTGAGCAAAACATAAAGAATAAAAGTTGTTTTTCTATGTGTGTACTATCTCTCTATAAAAGTTCATAAATTACAGATACATATATAAAGAGTTATGCACATTTTAGTATAGATGGGTTAGGAGGAAACACTGCTGGAATTTTAGGGGGAAAAGAAATTCCGAATTTTTAAAAATGGAAATTTCCGAATTTTTATGAAAGAAAGTAGTTTTAGTTACTTGAATTAAGTTAATTAATGATTTTAATTAGTCTAAATTTTATATAGACACCTAAGCAAATGCAATAAATGAATTTATGCCAACTCACCCATTATGGATTCCAAAGCAGCCAGCTTTCCTCATGACTCACCCATAACCTTTACACCTTATCCCATTAATTTCTAACACTTGTAGCTGAATGAAAGGAAGTCTATATATATATAGAAAGTGTTAAAATAGGAGAAAAACTTTAGCAAACCGTAGGTACCAGAAATTGAGAGAGAAAAGGCAAGAAAGAAAAGAGAGGAAGAAAAACGTGAGGAGAGTAAGGAAAGGAAAGAAAACGAATAAGGGAAAAAGGAAAGAAAAAGAGCTAGGAAAACTATATTCAAACCTAAAAGAGGTAAGTAGGTTTCATTTTTTTGGCTGATTTATGTCTTAAATTATTTTTTTAAAAGTTATTTTGTTAGTGTTTATTTCATGGGTTGTAATAATCTTCATTGGTTATATGCTTGATGCTTGGGATAAATCTATGTATGGAGGCCTTTTTGTGATGATTTATGATGTTATAATTTTTTGTAAAATGTCCAAGTATGTGGTGATGGGTTGGATTGAACTTGGACTAAATTTAAGTGAACTAAAATATGTTTAAAATTGGCTTGGAATGAACTAATAAATTAGTCTTAATAAGGAGTAAACTCTGTCCGAATGTTGGGGTGTCTATACAAGGATTTTAGATCGATTTGTAGGTGAAACTTAAAGGATAAAAGTTGTTCATCTATATTTTAACTAACTTCCTTTAAAATTTCATGGTCATTGGATTAGTGTACAAAGAGTTACACCCAATTTAGTATGGATAGCTCTAGATAAACTACTATTAGGCAGATTGCTCCCTAAGTTTCAAAAATTTGTAATTAATTGTGTACTTGGTATTTAGACCTACTTTTTGGATGTGTTATAAATAAATATGTCTAGTATCTAAAATAAAATGAGTAAGATTTAATTATGTTCTAAAATTAGAAAATTATTTACTCAATTAGGAGTTACCCGGTAATAAATCCTAAAACCAAAAAAATTAGACTTTGACAAAATTAATAGGTTTGGAATAAACTAAATGAGCTTGGACTAAATAAAATGGAATTAAATAGATTCAATGGACCTAGGATAAAGTTAATGGGCTTGGATTAAATTAAATGGACTTGGACCTTCTTTTAAATATTAATGAACCTAATGAACAATATTAATGAGCGGAGATTGTGTTCCCGTTGTGGGTATCATGATTGGTATGTGAGCAATGGATAAATTTCAAGTGTGAGTTGGACCGTGAGTATGGCATGAGAATGAAGGGTTGGTACCCAAATTTGGTTGAATGTGATTAAATATGTCATCACGTGCATCATGTGCATAGTGGGTGGTTTAAGACAAGTCAATTGATTGAGAAACGGTTTATACATCTAGGTTTGATAACCTAATTGGAATAAGTGGGTATTAGTAGTCCGAGTACTCTAGGTCGTGTGTGCGCACTATTAGACGATGGATTTTTGCTAATAGTAGTTACAACGAGGGATAATTCCGTTGTAGCGAGAAGATGATCCAAGGATCATCTGGATGAAATCAAGTTGTGTGCTTGCACTATTAGACGATGGATTCTCGCTAACGGTAGTTACAACGAGGGATAATTCCGTTGTAGCAGAAGGTGATACGCGGACCACCGGATGATAAATAGAGTAGATCGGCTAATACCCGAGGTACCGAGATTAAAATTTATGAGTATGGTGGGAAGTTAAAACAACATTACATATCACGTGCATCACCACCGCTTACTAAGCTTCGGCTCACCATGTTGTTACTTTTTTTATGTCTTGACGGAAAAAGGACAAGTTGGTACGGATGTGGTCGGCTCCTCCTAGCTGGCTCATGTGAGGCACCATATATTAGTTTTTATTTTGTACGTAAATTTGGGGTATGGAGTTCATGAGAAATTGAATATTGCTCGTAATGTTTTATTAATGTATTTAATTATGTTATGTAAATTTTATCTTAAGGAGTTATATACGTAATGTACTTGTTAAAGTCCTAAGAATATCATAAGAAAACTACTTAGAGTTTAGGGTATGTCGGTGTAACGCGCTTCGTCTAGTACCCTACTTGGGTAGTAGAAATACGGCCGGGGCGGGGCGTTACGAGGAGAGTGGGAGGGAGTGTATGAGGGCGAGAGAAAGGGAGGGATAAAGGAAGAGAGTGAGGGAGAAAGGAAGAGATAAAAGGAAAGAGAGGGAGAGAGATGGAGTGAGAGAAAGTTAGAATGGAAGAGATGGGGTGAGGGATAGAGAGAGGGATAAAGAAAGAGAGCGAGAGAGAGCAAAAGAGAGAAGGGGAGAGAGATATATATATATGAGGAGAGAGTGAGAGGGAGGGAGAGAAAGGAAGGGAGAAGGAGAGGGAGAGAAGGAGAAAGGATGAAAAAGGAAGAGAGAGATAGAAGGAGAGAAGGTAAGAAAGGTAAAGAGAGAAAGGAAAAGAGAGGGAGGAGAGAAAGGGAAAGAGAAGGAGAAAGAGAGAATCAATTGGAGGGATAGGGTGAAAGATGAAGGGAAAGAGGGATAGAGGGGGAGAGAGAATATGAAAGGGATAGAGGGGAAAAGGGAGAGAGAGAGCAAGTGAGAGGGAGAGGGAGGAAGACGAGAGATAAGTAGAAAGAGGGACAGAAAGAGAGAGAGAGAGAGAGAGAAGGGAGAAAGGGAGAGAGGGAGAGAGATTAAGAGAGAGATAAGAGAGAGAAGGAGAGAGAGAAAGAGAGAGAAATAGAGAGAGGGAGAGAGATAAGGAGAGAGAGAGAGGGAGATAAGGGGAGAGAAGGAGAGGTAAAGGGATTAGGAGGGAGAGGGAGAGAAGGAGAGGAAGAGAGTTAGAGAGAGGGAGCGAGAAGAAGGGAGGGAGGGAGCGAGATACAGGTGCAAAAGAGAGAGAGAGAGAAAGGAGAGGGATATAAAGTGGGAGAGAGATATTATATTAGAGGGAGAGAAAGACAAATAGGGAGAAAGGGACTAGGTTAGAGGGGTAGAGTGGGATAGAGAGAGGGAGAGAGGGGCGGAGGGATAGAGAAAGAAGGAGATAGGGAGTGAGTTAGAGGGGTAGAGTGGGATAGGGAGAGGGATAGAGGGATAGAGAGAGGGGGACAGGGAGAGGGAGAGAGAAAGGGAAAGAGATAGAGGGAGAAGGAGAGAGAGAGAGAAAAGGGAGGGAGATAAAGGGAAGGGGGTAGAAAGAGAGAAAAAGAGAAAGGGAGGGAGATAGAGGGGAGAGAAGGAGAGAGAAAGGGAGGGAGAGGGAGAGAGAGAGGGGGAGGGAGAGGGAGAGGGGGAGGGAGAGAAGGGGGAGAGAGGGAGAGGAATAAAAAGAGAGATAGAGAGAGGGGAGAGAGAGGGAGGGAGAGGAAGAGTGGGAGAGAGAGGGAAGAGCAAGGGAGAAAGGAGGGGAGAGAGAACGAAGGTGAGGGAGAGAGGGGGAGAGAGAGATTGAAGGAAAATAGGGGAAAAGAGAGGGTGAGAGAGCGATCAAGGCGAGAAAAGGAGGGAGAGAGAGAAAGAGAGATAGGGAGAGAGGGATAAAAAGTAGGAGAGGGCGATAGCGGGAGAAAGAAAAAGAGAGGGAAATAGAATGAGGAGAAAAAGAGAGAGAAAGAGATAAAGAGAAAGGGAGAGAGAGCTGGAGATAGAGTGAGAGAGGGGAGAGAGAGAGAGTAGAAGGGAGGGAGGGAGAGGGAAGGGGGAGAGAGAGATATGGGGGGAGGGTGGGAAAGGAAGAAGGAGAGAAGGAGGTAGAGGGGTGGAGAGGAGATAAAAAAAGGGATAGAAAGAGGAAGAAAGGTTAAGAGGTAGAGAGAGGGAGAAAAAGAATGGAGATAGAGAGAAGGAGAGAGGGAGAGGGAGGGAGATAGTGTGAGAGAGAGAGAGAGGGAGAGAGGAAGAAGAGGGTAAAGAAGAGAGGGGGAGAGATAGAGAGAGAGGAAAGGGAAAGAGTGGGAGAAAGAGAAAGGGAGAGGGAGAGAGGGGGAGAAAGAGTGAGAGGGAGGAAGAGAGGTGGAGAGTGAGATAGAGATAGGAAGAGAGGGAGAGGGAGTATGGTGAGAGGGGAGGGTTGGAGGTAGAGAAAAAGAGGGGAGATGAGAGAGGGATAGAGGGAGAGAGAAAGAGGGAGAGAGAGAGGGGGAGAGGGAGAGGGAGGGAGAGGAAAAGAGAAAGAGGGAAAGGAGGAGAGGGTAAGAGAGAGAGGGAAAGGAGGAGAAGGTAGGAGAGAGAGGGAGAGGGAGAGGGAGAGGGAAAGAGGGAGGAAGGAAGAAATAGAGGGAGAGGGAGAGATAGAGCGAGTGAGGTAGAGAGAGAAAAAAAGAGGAAGAGAAATTGAGCATTCAAAAGGAAAGGGGATAGATTGAGAGAGGAATATAAAGAGGGAGAGAGGGACAGAGAGAGGGAGTGAGGGAGGGAGGAAGAGAAGGGAAGGAGAGAGGGGAGAGGGAGGGAGAGATAGAGGGATGTAGAGAGAGAGAGATGAAGCGAGAAGGAAAATAGGGAAAGAGAAAGAGAGAGAAAATGGGAGAGAAGGAGTGAGAAAGGGAGATAGAAAGGAGAGTGAGATAGGGAGATAAGAGTGGGAGAGAGAGGGGGAAAGGAAAGAGATCGTAATTAGGGGAGAGAGTGGGTTAGAGAAAATGGGAAAAGGAGAGAGAGATTAGAAGAGAGAGATGGAGGGAGGGAGGCGAAAAAGAAAGAAGAGAGATAGAGGGAGAGAGGAAGAGGGAGAGAGGGAGAAAGAGAGAGAAGGTAAAAGAAAGAATGGGAGGGGGAAAGAGAGGGAGAGAGTGAGGAAGAGAGAAGGAGTGAGAGAGATGAAGAGAGGAGAGGGAGAAGAGAAAAGGGGAGAAGGAAAGTGAGGGAAAGATATATATAATCAAAAAGAGGGAGAAAGGGAGAGAGAGAAAGAGATAGGCTTTCAAAGAGAGAGAGAAAGGGGAGAGAGAGGAGAAAGAGAGGGAGAGAAATAGGGGAGAGAGGGAGAGGAGTAAGGGAGAGGAGTGAGGTAGAAGGAGAGAGGGAAAGGGAAAAGAGGGAAGGAGGTAGAGAGAGGGTGGGAGAGAGAGAAGGAGGGAGAGGGAGAGAGAGTGGGATAGTGAGAGAGATGAAAGAAAGAGAGAGGAAGAGAGAGGGAGGAAAAAAGAGAGGGAGATGAAAAGTGTATGGGGAAAAGGGAGGGAGAGAGGGAAAGAGTGAGAAAGAGCGAGAGGGAGAGAGAGGGAGTGAAAGAAGGAAAAAGGGAAGAGACAGAGGGAGATGGAGAGGGAGAGAGCGAGATAGGGAAGGGATGGAGGGAGAGGGAGAGGGAGAGAGCGAGATAGAGGAAGGAGGGGGAGGGAGAGGTAGAGGTAGAGAAGGTGGGATAGGGAAGGAGATGGAGAGGTCCAACATATACCCTTGTGTCGACTTGATATCTCATATCCATAACATATTGTTATCGACCAATATACATACCGACCTATATGCTTTATTATTGCCCCTTTAATATATCCACAATAAAACACTTGAGTGGGGATATTTAAAAATATTGATATTCTTGGGACTTTATCATGTTCATTTAATTAAACACGAAATAAATTAACATAATGAATAATATGCCTTATAGACACACACACACACATACACACACACACACACACACACACACACATGTACATATGTATATATGTATAGATACATACATACATATAAACATATAATAATAATAATAATAATAATAATAATAACAACAACAACATGATAAGGGTATCTTAGTACAATCAAACTATGATTGGCTTCAGGGCATACACTAACAACATTCCCCCTCTCTCTCCCCTTTCTATCATCCTCTCTCCCTCGCCCTCCTTTTCTTTACCTCTCTCTCTAGTCCTCTATCTCCCATATTCTCTCTATCCCCCCACCCTCTCCCTCCCTCTCTCTTTCTCCATCTCCCTCTCTCTTTTCCTCTCCCTCTCCACCTCTCTCTCTCTTCCTCTCTCCCCCACACTCTATCTCACCCTCTCTCTCTTTCCATATCCCTCTCTTCCTCTCTCTCCCTCTCTCTAGTCTCTTCCTTTCTCTATCCATTTCTCTCCATCTATCCCTCCCTCTCCTAGTCTCCCTCTCTTCCTCTCTCCCTTTCCTATCCCTCTCTCCCCTCCCTCTCCATTTTTCTCCCTCTCTCCTTTTCTCTCTCTCCCTCCCTCTTTCTTCTTATACCTCCCTCTCTTTCTTTCTCTCACTTTCCTCTTTCTCTCTTTCTTTCCTCTCTCTCTTCTTTCTCTTCTTCCTCTTTTTCCATCTACCCCTCTCTCACTCTCTCTCTTCCCTCTCCCTCTTTATTTCTCTCCCTCTCTCCCTCTCTATCTTCTCTCTCCCTCTCTACTTCTCTCCCTCTATTTCCCTTCCTTTCTCCCTCTCTCCCTCTCTCTCCTTTCTCCTCCCTATCTCCATCCCTCCCTAATCTCTCTCTCATTCTCCCTTTACCTCTCTCTCTCTCTTTTCCCACTCTCCCACTCCCTCTACCTCCCTCTCCTCTCTCTCCCTCCCCATCTCTTTCCTTCCACTCTCCCTTACCCTCTCTCTCTCCCTCCCTCTCTACCTCTTTCTCTCCCTCTCTCTCCCCTCCCTCCTTTCCTTTTTCTTTCTTTGTCTCTCTTTTTCTCCCTCCCTCTCTATCTTCCTCACTATCTCTTTCTTTTTTACTTTTCCTCTCTCTACCACACTCTTTCCTTTTATCCCTTCCTCGCTCTTTCCCTCTTTCCCTCCCTCTCTCCATCTTTCCCTCTCTCTCTCTCCTTTCCCCTCACTCCCTCCCTCCTTCTCTCTTTTCCCTCTATCCCACTCTCTCCCCCTTCTCTCTCTCTCTTTCATTTTCCCATTCTCTCTCCCTCTCTCTCATCTCTACCACTCTCCCTTTCTATATCTCTCTCTCTTTCTATCTCCCTCTCTCCCTCACTTTTCCTCTCTTTCTCTCTCCCCCTCATTCTCACTCTCTCCCTCTCTCTCTCTCCATATTTTACTTTCTATCCCTCTCCCTCCCTCTTTCTCTTTTTCTCTCTCTCCCTTTTCTATCCCTTTCTCCTCTTCTCCTTTCCTTTTTATTTCCCATTCTCCCTCTCTATCCCTCTCTCCCCCTCGGTCCCTCTCTCCCTCCTTCCCTCTGTCTCTCTCTCTTTCTCTCCCACTCTTTACCTCTCTCCCTCCTCTCTCTATCTCTTCCTTCCTCTTCCTCTCTCCCTAACTCTCTCCCTAAATCTCTCTCTCGCTTCCTCTCTTTCCCTATCTCCCTCTCCTCGTATCTCTCTATTCCTCCCTCCCTACCTCCCTCTCTCCTAATCTCCCACTCTCTCCCCACTCTCTCCCTCTCTCGTCCCCTTTCCCCACTCCCTCTATATCTCCCTCTTCTCTCATCCTCTCTCCCTCTCACTCTAATCCTCTCTCCCCTACCTCTCTTTATCCCTCACCCTTTCCCTCTCTCTCACCCTATCTCGCTTCTCTCTCTCCCACTCTCTCTCATCCTCTCTCCCTCTCGGTAACCCTTTTAAACTCCATAACCATATAAATATACGTACAAGGATATTTGTATGTAAATACATTATGTAAGGGTGTTATTTATGTGCCATTTTAATGTTTTGGTGATTTTATGATGCTTGGTGTTTATGTGAGAAATTAAGGGATGAATTTTCGGGTAAGCTAGCTAATTACCATGCATTTTCTCTCGTGTGTGTGTATATATATATATATATTATACAAGTAAGAAAGGTATGTTACAATGTAGGGAATGTTGGAAAATTTTTAGGAAGGAAATTGCCGAATTAATTCTTTAGGAGGAGTGGCCAAATTTTTCTACGAAAGAAATGGCATGTCCCTTAAACTAAACTAGTCTAAGGATTTAATTAGCTTAATGACCATTTTTAGCAACTAACTAGACACCTAAGCTCTTCATTTAATGTAATTGATGACAACTCATCACCTTTGACTACCAAATTACCACCTTGCCTTCCAAAGTCTTCCTTTACTTTATACTTGGAGAACTTAATTAAGGTCATATGGCATACTAAATAATGAAGGCAAATGGAGTGTATATATATAAGGAAAAGATGAAATTTAGCCATTGTTTTAGTGAAATCCGTAGCTCACCCAAAAGAAGACAAAAACGTCATTGAGAGGGATAGAAACACGAAAAAGAAAGGAAAGAAATAAATGAGAAAAACAAGGAAAAGCTAGGGAAATCCTTAACAAACCTAAACTAAGTAAGTGGGTTTTTATCTATGCCATCTATTTGATTTTTAAGCTGTTAATTTATGTAATTGATTAAGCTTTTGACTATGTTGTGTTGTGTTGTGTTGGTATTGTGTTGGATGGCTTGGCATATAATTGTTGGTTGTTATGGAATATGTAAGGCATGATTGATATATTACTTATTAAGTTTGGAAAGCCTTGTGCATGGTTATGTTTGTGTATTGATAGGGTTGATTGAAAGAATTGGGGCTTCATCGAACCTTGGTTGACTAAACTAGGATTGATATAAACTTGGACAAAGTAAAATAGGAAGGAAGAGAAATTAAATTTTAGGGCTTTTCCTAAGGTGACTTTCAGCCAAAATGGGAAAGATGGTACCTTTTCGATACTTAAGGACTTAAAATTTAATTGTGAACAAATTAGGTTTAATTAGTCATTTTGAACAAATAAGGAAACTTCACATAAAATCAAAGAACATTTCTTGCAAAATTAAGAGATCCATTCGGCCCAAACTTACGAAAAATAGGGTTTTGGGTTCCATTAAATTAATTTGATACGTAATGGTTCAAATAGTCCAAATAAGAATAAAATTGAAATTAGAAAGCTAAGCTTGCTAAAAAAGCTGAGATTTTGACTTAAGAACTAAATTCGGCCTAAAATTGTTAAAATCAAGCTAGAAAGTAAAATTATACCTTACCATGTTGAAAATTGGTCCAAATGCTAATAACGATGCAATTCAAGTGTGGAACGATTTAACGACGAGATTTACTAAAGGAAACAAAAAGGGAAGTATTCACGTACACAATTAGATCCATGACTCAACCAATACCAATTGTCGATATTTAACTCTAACGAGGTGAACATTATGATAAAGGGTAAGAGAAGACTCGAACCCTATGAGGATTAGACTTATAAAAATATATGAAACCGAATCCTATATAGGTTGGATATGTTTAATATAGTAAATGTAACATCACGTGCATCATGTACATTATGGGATGATTGAGAAAAGTCAATCAATTGAGAATTGGTTTATATGGTTAGGTTTGGTAACCTAGTTGGAATAAATGGGTATTAGCGATCCAATTGTATGCGTACTCTAATCCGTGTGACCGCACCTGTTGGGCAATGGATTCCCGTTAATAGTGGCTACAACGAGGGATAATTTTGTTGTTAGCATTAGGTGATTCGAGTAATCATTAATAGAGTAGACTTGCTAATACCCGAGTACCCGAAGTTAAAATCTATGAGTATGGTGGAAAAGTTAAAAAAGTATTAAATATCACGTGCATCACCCCACTTACTAAGCTTCGGCTCACTTCATCATTATTTTCATATTATGATAGGAAAAGGTCAAAGTAGCAAGGATGCTTGTCGATTCCTCCTACGGAGGGCTCATGCGTGACGCAAATGTAACGAAGTTTATTTTGATTGTAATTTTGGGTTGGGATGTCGGTATACATTTTAATGATATTGTAAATAATTTATAATTTCTTTTGCTGTATTTGTTAATGTTATGTAATTGTACTATATGCATTTCATTATATTATGTGCTCTTAATGTATGAGTAAGTACAAATTAGGGATTAAGTCGGGATTGGTCATGTCGGCATGATGTGTTTTTCGCCTAGCCACTCCTTTTTGGGTAATTAACGAGTGGGCGGGGGAGGGGGCACCATAGGGTGGTATCGAGCTTTGGTTTAGACAACCGGGTAGAAACCGAAGTGTCACATGAGCCCAAGGACCGAGTATGCTACTCAATGAATAAGAATTTAATTTTCTTTTCCTTTGAATGTGTATGATCATTATATGACTTCATGTTAGCATATAGACCTATTCTAGAAATATTGATGACTATTAATAATATTTTTGTAGATGTCGTAGTTATTCCGTGCACCATACGTCACTAGGATCCACGGTCGGTGGGCCACCCTAATCGCATATTGGGCTGAGCTAAACGGCCTCATGATGGCCCCGAACTAGGACATGGTGACCCATGCTATTCGAGTACGGGACCCGATACGACAAATGGTGTTCGCCGATGCCACTTTCGACCGATATCGCGATCTGGATTTCTTACGAATGACTTTATGATGGACTATCCTATCGAGAGATCAACGGTTACTAGATGAGGTTTGGGGAAGTCCGATCAATCGATATTCTTATCGAACCCGATCCAGAGCTTTCCTACTAGTATAGGTTAGGCGGACTCTTACCCGATTAATGTATAATTTGCATCCGCCTTTTCCCTCGCCCTCGAGATAGTACACATTACGTTGGTTGACACGATCGACCGGTGAAGAGTGGAGTACTCCTTTCCTTATCATATTCGGTATATTAAACCAGCCCGATAGAGATGTTACTAGGGGAAACCTATCATGCGTCTTGGAATGAAAATAGGAATGCTTTTTTATTGTAAATATAGCACAAAAACCTTTGGAAGGTAGATGTACTTGTAAGTGCCTATTTTGTTTAAAATGCTTACTATATATATAAATATAATCTCACACATACGTGGATAATTTACATTATATGTTGATTGTGATACCAAAACTAACTTGACATAACATGGCATATACAAAGTCAAAGCATGCCAAGAAAGAATCCGAGTACGAGTAGGAGGTGAAAAGACCTCTAACGATAATAATGGAAATCAACAAGATGCTTTAAATCATATGATGGACATGATTCAAGAACAACAACAAGCAATGTAACAACAACAAGAAGTCTATGCGGAGCAAATGAGACAACTCCCGGCTATGCATCAACGACCTCCACCTCCGCTTCCCTAGCATAGGAATGACGAGATAGAGAGGTTTCGTAAAATGAATCCCTAGGAATTCTCCGGGAGTGTTAACCCAATGATAGCGGAGGAATGGATTTACTAACAATGAGCGAGTATCATGTGTCATCTTTATGATGCTCGCACATAGTGGGAGAGCGCACGACCGACGATAAACGTGGCTACATTAACTTGGGAAGGATTTAAGGAAGTCTTCTACAACAAATATTTTACCACGGACTTGAGAGCTACGAAAATTCAAGACTTCCTAGCACTAACACAAGATGGAATGTTGGTGGGCAAATATGTATGAAAATTTGAACAAGGGTGTAGATTCACCCAATTCATTACGGGGGATAAAAAATTAAAAAAGAATCGATTCTCGATAGGGTTAAACCTAAGAGTATGAAGCATGGTATGTATGTCGATCGCCAACACTTTCTCAAAAATAATGGATAAGGCAATGATAGTAGATGAAGATTAGAAAGAGATTGCAAAGGAATTACAACAAAAGAAGCAAACGTTTAAACCGAGAGCATCTTCATATGGACCGAGTAAAGTGAGTTTTGCTTAGAAATTTTAATCAAAGTGGTGGTCAAGGAAACACACGGACCGTCATACTAGCACCATATATTCCTAGACCACTTATTAGGTAATGAACCGGGATTAACGATAAGTAATCAACCTCGATGTAATAGGTGTGGGAGATTCTATATCGAGGAATATTGATCGGACCTAAGAACTTGCTATGTATGTCATAAACCGGGGCACGTATCCTACAATTACCCCTAGGTGCGAAACTAGGATCGGAAAAGGTACCTACTCGGGTATACACTATGATGCAAGAAGAGGCTGATCGGGGGATGCAATAGTAATTTATGGTAATGTCTCAATCATTGGCTTAGTTACTTATGCTTTGATTAATTCCGGTGCTACACATTCATTTATATCAAAAACATTAGTAAAGAGCCTAAGCATCAAACTTGAGACATTAGCTATAGGGTATTTCATAGCGGTTCCCTCTAAAGAAATTTTGGAATCAACGAGCATAATTAAAGAGTGTCCAGTGTAGATCGAAGATAAGAGTCTAGAGGCTGATTTGATAGTATTGGATATCCAAGATTTTGATTTGATTTTGGGAATGGATTGGCTAACGAGGCATGGTGCCACTATCGATTATTGAGGTAGAAGGGTAATTTTTAATCTATTTGGAAATCGGCCATTAGAGTTTAAAGATGATACAAAGTTTCGAGTCTGTATCGATCATCTCGACCATGAAAGCTCGAAGGATGCTAAGAAAATGATGTATGGGGTACCTAGCCCATGTGGTGGATAGTCGGGTGGAACAAAAGTTAAAACCGGGAGACATAGAGGTCGTACATGAGTATTTGGATGTATTTCCGGAAAGTTTAACTACATTACCATCGGAAAGGAAAATAGAATTTGAGATTGACTTGGAGCTGGGCACGACTTTGATTTCTAAGACTCCCTATAGAATGGCCCCGAGTTGATTTGAAGAGTCGAAGGTGCGGCTATAGGACTTATTGGATAAAGGATTCATATGCCCTAGTTCCTCACCTTGGGAGCCCTAGTATTGTTCATGAAAAAGAAGGACGGTAGTCTACGGCTACACATCGATTATCAAGAATTAAATCAAGTGATGATTAAAAATAAATACCTTTTGCTCCGGATTGATGATGTATTCGATCAATTATAAGGTACGACGAGTGTTCTCCAAGATAGACCCGCAATTGAGGTATCACCAATCGAGGGTAAGATTGGACGATCCGAGGAAAACAACGTTCGGGATGAGATACGACCACTATGAGTTCCTAGTAATGTCGTTTGGATTAACTAATGCCTCGATTGCTTTTATGGACTTGATGAATCAAGTCTTTAAGGGATTCCTAGATTAATCTCTTATCGTATTCATCGATGATATTCTAGTTTATTCTCAAAGTAAGGAGGAACATAGAGAGCATCTAAGAGCTACTTTATAGACGCTAAGGGAGCGACGAACTATAAGCCAAATTCAAGAAATGTGAATTTTAGTTAAAGCGAGATAGCTTTTCTAGGTTACATGGTGATGAAGGAAGGTATAACGAGTGGATCCGAAGAAAATAGAGGCTATCCAAAACTGGCCTACTTTAAAGAACGTGAAAGAGGTATAAAGTTTCTTATGGCTAGTTGATTATTATTGGAGATTTATGAAGGGCTTCTCCGAGATAGTCGGGCCTTTTACTAACTTGATAAAAAAAGAGTGTTAAATTCTAGTGGATGAATACTTGTGAGGAGAGCTTCCAAGAGCTGAAACTAAGGCTAATCGTGGCCCTAGTGCTGACCATTCTATCCGAGGCTGGAAACTTTATGGTGTATAGTGACGCTTCTAAAAATGAACTAGGAGTGATGTTGATGCGGAATGGAAGCGTAGTAGCCTATGCTTTACGACAACTAAAGGAATATGAACAAAATTATCCAACGTACGATTTGGAGTTAGTGACGGTAGTCTTTGCCTTGAAAATCTAAAGACATTATTTATATGACACAAAATATGAGATATACATGGATCATAAGAGTTTATGATATATTTTAATGCGAAGGAGCTAAACATGAGGCAAAGAAGGTGGTTGGAGTTAGTGAAACACTATGATTGCATAATCAACTACCACCGGGAAAGGAAAATGTTGTTGTTGATGCTTTAGTAGAAAATCGATAGCAATGATACGAGTAATTCAGCCACCGATAGTGAGAGATGTACAAAAGCTAGAACTGGAGATAATTTTGATAGGTCATATGAGCATTTTATCACCTTTATTAGTCTAGCCGACTCTACAAGAAATAATTCAAACGAGGCGACAAACGAACAAAAAGCTAAATGAAGTGAAGAAAAATGTAAAGGTCGGGGAGGAATCCGATTTTGAAATAAATGACAAAGGCATAATTAGATTTAAAGGAAGGTTGTGTGTTCCCTCAATGGAGGATGTGAAGGAAGAAATACTAAAAGAAGCGCACACGACTCCCTATTCGATACACACGGGAATCAAGAAGATGTACCGGGACTTGCAACAAAGTTATTGGTGGCTCGGAATGAAGAAAGACGTAGCTAATTTTATGATAAGGTGTCAAGTCTATCAACGGTTAAAGGAAGAACACCAAAGACCCTAGAGAATCTTAAAACCATTGGCGATTTCGAATGGAAGTGGGCGCGTATAACTATGGATTTTGTTATGGGATTGCCAAGATCGAAAAGAGGGTCGATGCCATTTGGGTGATTGTGGATAGGTCGACCAAATCGGGGCACCTTCTTTCGGTCGAACCACCTATAATCTAAACCAATACGCCTAGTTGTACCTTGATGAAATTATAAGATTACATGGGATTTCAATCTCGGTGGTGTCGGATCGAGATCCTAGATTCACCTCCACATTTTGGAAGAGTCTACACAAAGCCTTGGGCACAAAGCTAAACTTTAGCATAGCTTATCATCCATAAACCGATGAACAATCCAAATGAGTGATTTAAATACTTGAAGATATGTTGCAAGCATGTGTTACGGACTGATACTGGAAAATGAGAGAGGTTCGAAAAATGGGAGGAATATGTACGCTTAGTTGAATTTATGTATAACAATAGCTACCAAGCTTCAATTGGGATGGCTCCTTATGAAGCTTTGTATGGGCGACGATGTAGATCTCCTGTGCATTAGGATGAAATAGGAGAAAGAAAGTTACTTGGGACCAAAGTCTGGTGCAACAAATGGCTGAAGTGATAGATAAGATTCCCCAACGGATGAAAAATAGCTCAAAGCGGACGGAAAAGCTATGTCGATAATAGGAGAAAAGATGCGGAGTTTATAGTCGGTGACTATGTATTCCTAAAAGTTTCATCGATGAAGGGCATACTACGATTTGAAAAAAAGGGAAAGTTAAGTCCACGATACATAGGACCATTTGAAATACTAGATCGAGTAGGCGATAAGGCCTAACTCTTGTTACTACCGTCATTATTAGCGGGAGTACATAATGTATTTCATGTATCCATGCTAAGGAAGTGCATAGGAGAGCCAAGTCAAATTCTAGAGACAAAGCCGCCAAATCTTACCCCGGATTTAACATATGAAGAAAAGCTGGTCCAAATTCTTGATAGGCAAGACAAACAATTAAGGAATAAAGAGATTGGTGTAGTTAAAGTTATATGGGAAAATCATAACCTCGAAGAGATGACTTGGGAACGAGAGAAAGAAATGAGAGATACCTAAAATTATTCGAATGAGTCAATTTCGAGGATCAAATTCCTTTAAGGGGGAGAGAAATGTAACTTTTGTAAAGATCATAAGTATATAAATATATGTAAAAGGATATTCATATGTAAATACAATGAGCAAGGGTGTGATTTATGTGCCATTTTAATGTTTTGGTGATTTTATGATGCTTGGTGTTTATGTGAGGAATTAGGTGATGAATTTTGAGGTAAGCTAGCTAATTACCATGCATTTTCTCTCGTGTATATATATATATATATATATATATAACCTATTATAAAAGTGAGAAAGGTATGTTACAATGTGGGAAATGTTGGAAAATTTTTAGAAAGGAAATTGTTGAATTATTAGGGAGGAAATTACCGAATTAATTCTTTAAGAAGAATGGCCGAATTTTTCTAGGAAAGAAATGGCATGTCCCTTAAACTAAACTAGTCTAAGGATTTAGTTAGCTTAATGACCATCTTTAGCAACTAACTAGGCAACTAAGCACTTCATTTAATGTAATTAATGACAACTCATCACCTTTGACTATCAAATTACCACCTTGCCTTCCAAAGTCTTCTTTTACTTTATACTTGGATAACTTAATTAAGGACATGTAGCATACTAAATAATGAAGGAAAATGGAGTATATATATAAGGAAAAGATGAAATTTAGACATTTTTTTAGTGAAATCAGTAGCTCACCCAAAAGAAGACAAAAACGTCATTGAGAGCGATAGAAACACGAAAAAGAAAGAGAGAAAAAGAAAGGAAAGAAATAAATGAGAAAAACAAGGAAAAGCTAGGGAAATCCTTAACAAACCTAAACTAAGTAAGTGGGTTTTTATCTATGCCATCTATTTGATTTTTAAATGTTAATTTATGTAATTGATTAAGCTTTTGATTATGTTGCGTTGTGTTGGTATTGTGTTGGATGGCTTGGCATATAATTGTTGGTTGTTATGGAATATGTAAGTCGTGGTTGATATATTACTTATTAAGTTCGAAAACGCTTGTGCATGGCTATATTTGTGTATTGATAGGTTTGATTGAAAGAATTGGGGCTTGATCGAACCTTGGTGGACTAAACTAGGATTGATATAAACTTGGACAAAGTAAAATAGGAAGGAAGAAAAATTAAATTTTAGGGTTTTTCCTAAGGTTACTTTCAACCAAAATGGGAAAGATGGTACCTTTTTGATACTTAAAGACTTAAATTTTAATGGTGAACAAATTAGGTTTAATTAGTCATTTTGAACAAATAAGGAAACTTCACATAAAATCAAAGAACATTTCTTGCAAAATTAAGAGACCCATTTGGCCCAAGCTTAGGAAAAATGGGGTTTTGGGTTCCATTAAATTAATTTGATAAGTAATGGTTCAAATGGGTCCAAATAGGAATAAAATTGAAATTAGAATGGTAAGCTTGCCAAAGAAATCGAGATTTTGACTTAAGAACTAAATTCGGCCTAAAACTATTAAAATCGGGCTAGAAAGTAAAATTATACCTTACCATGTTGAAAATTGGTTTAAAATCTAATAACGATGCAATTCAAGTGTGGAATGATTTAATGACAAAATTTACTGAAAGAAATAAAAATGGAAGTATTCACGTACACAATTAGATCCTTGACTCAACCAAATCCAATTGTCGATATTTAAATCAACGAGGTGAACATTATGATAAAGGGTAAGAGAATACCCAAAACCTTATGAGGGTTGGACCTATGAAAGTAGAAACCAAATCATGTATGGGTTGGATATGTTTAATAAGGTAAATGTAACATCATGTGTATCATGTACATTATGGGGCGGATTGAGAAAAGTCAATTGATTGAGAATTGGTTTACATTGTTAGGTTTGGTAACCTACCCGGAATAAATGGGTATTAGCGATCCAACTTGTTTGCGTACTCTAATTTGTGTAACCGCACTATTGGGCAATGGATTCATGCTAATAGTGGCTACAATGAGGGATAATTTTGTTGTTAGCATTAGGTGATTCCGTAATCACCAATAGAGTAGACTTGCTAATATCCATGGTACCTAAAGTTAAAATCTTTGAGTATGGTGGGAAAGTCGGAAAAGCATGGCATATCACGTGCATCACCTCACTTACCGAGCTTCGCCTCATTTCGTTGTTATTTCCGTGTTATGACAAGAAAGGGTCAAAGTAGCAAGGATGTTGTCGGTTCCTTCGAAGAAGGCTCATGCGTGGCACAAACGTAATAAAGTTTACTTTGATTGTAATTTTGGGTTGGGATATCGGTAGACATTTTAATCATATTATAAATAATTTACAATTTCTTCCGTTGTATTTGTTAATGTTATGTAAGCCCTTAATATATGAGTATGTATGAATTAGGGATTAAGTTGGGATTGGTCATGTCGGCGTAATGCGTTCCTCGCGTGGCCATTCCTTTTTGGGTAATTAGTGAGTAGGTGGGGAGGGGGCACCACACTCTCTCTTCCTCGTCTCTTCACCCTCCCACACTCTCTCTCACCCTCTCTCTCCCATTCTCTCCATCTATCCCTCCTACTCTCTTTCTCTCTTTCTCTCACTCTCTATGCCTCCCTCTTTCCCTCTCTCTCCCCCTTCTCTCCCTCTCTCTATCCCTCTCTCCCTCCCTCCCTCTCTATTTTCTCCTTCTCTCCCTTTTCTCTCCCTCTCCCTCTCTCTAACACTCTCACTCCTCCTCTCTCTCTCTCTCCCTTTATCCTTCTCTTTTTCTCTCCCTCTTTTTTTCTCTCTCTCACTCTCTCCCCCTCTTTCCCTCCCTCTCCATCTACCCTTCTCTCCCCCCACCCTTTCTCTCACTCTCCCTCCATCCTAATCTCTCTCTCCTCCTATCCCGCTCTTTCACCTTATCTCTCTCCTCCCTTCCACTCTCTCCCTCCCTCCTTCCCCTCTGTCTCCCCTTCTCTCCCTCCCTTTCTCCCTCTCTCCCTTTCTTTCTCCCTCTCTCCCTCAATATCTTTGAGTCTCTCCCTCTCTTTCTCTCTCTCTTTCTTTCCCTCTCTCTCCCCCTCTTAATCTCTCTCCCTCTTTACCTCTCCCTCCCTCTCCCTCTCCCTCTCTCCCTTTTCTTTTCCTCTCTTCCTTTCCCCCTAACCATCTCTCCCTCTACATCCTTTTCTCTTCCTCCCCTCTCTCCCCCTCTCCCTTCTCTCATTCTCTCTCTTATCTCCCTCTCTCACTTTCTCTCTCTCCTTCACTCTCTCTATTTGTCTCTCTCTCCCTCCCTCCCTACCTCACTCTCTTTATCTCACTCTCTCCCTCTCCCTCTCTCCCTCCCTCCCTCTCTCCCTCTCTTAATCTCTCTCTTCCCACCCTTCCTCTCTCCCTCTCTCTCGTTTTCTCTCCCTCCCCCTCTCTTCCTCCTTCTTTCCCTCTTTATCCCACTCTCTCCCTCTTTATCTCCCTCTTCTTTTCTCCCTCTCTCTGAAATTTCCCTTGCCTCCCTCTCCCTTTCCCTCTCTTTCCCTCTTCCCTTCATTTTGCTTCTTCTCTCTCACTCTCTTTCCTTCTCCCCTATCTCTCTATCTCTCTCTCTTTCACCATCTCTCCCTCCCTCGTTATCTCTCTCTATCGCTCACACTCTCTCCCTCACCCTCTTCCTCTCTACATCTCTCTATCTCTCTCGCTCCCTCGCTTTCTCTCCCTCCCTCTTTCCCTCTCTCCCCTCTCCTTTTCCTCGCCTTTTCTCCCCCATACTCGTTCACTCTCCCTCCCTCCCCCACTTCCTCCGTATCTCTCCCTGTCTTTCTTTTTCTCCCTCCCTCTCTCCCTCTTCCACTCTCCCTCTTTGTTTTTTCTCTCTTTTTCTTTCTCCACCTCTATCATTCCTTCTCTCCCTCTTTATCCCCCTCTTTATCTCTCACTCTTCCTCCCTCTCTCTCCCCCTTACTCTCTTCCTCCCTCTCTTTCTCTCTCCGTATCTCTCCCATTCTCCCTCCCTTTCTTCGTATCCCTCACCTTGTCTCTCTCTTAACCTCTTCCTCGATCTTTGTTCCTTCCTCTATCTTTGTCCCTCTCGTTCTCTCTCCCTCTCTCCATCCTTTTCTTTAACCCTCTCTCTCTCTTTCCCCTCTCTCTCCCTCTCTATCTCTATCCCTCTCCTTCTCTCCCTCTCGTCTACCTCTCTACCCCCTTTTGCCCTTCTCCCTCTCTCCCTCTCTCCCTCTCCTTATCTCCCTCTTTCCCTCTTTCTCTCTCCTTTCCTCTCTCCCTCTCCATCTCTCCCTTTATCCCTCTCTCTCTCATCCCTCTAACTTTCTCTCTATCTCTACCTTTCTTTCTCTCCTTCTCTCCCTCTCTTTCTCCCAAACGCTCTCTTCATCCCTCCCCATCTCTTTCTTTCCCTTCTTTACTCTCCTCTTTTTCCCTCTTTCTCTCTCCCTCCTCCTCACTCCCTCTCTATCTCTCTCCCTCCTACTCTCTCCTTCTTCCTTATTCTCTCTCTCCTTCTCTCCCTCTATAATTCTCTTTCTCTCTCCCCTTTACTCTCTCTCCCTCTCCCTCTCCCTCTTACTCTCCTTCGCTCCCTCCCTGTCACTCACTTTCCCCCTCCTTTACCCCCTCTCTCCCTCTCTTTCTCTTCTCCCCCTTTAACCCTTCCTCTGTCTTCCTCTCTCTCTCCTCCCTCTAGATTTCTTTATCTCCTTTCTCTCTCTTCCCCTCCCTCCATCTTCCTTCTTCTCCCTCCCTCTCCCCCTCTCCTATCTCCCTCCTTCACACTCCCCTTCTCTTTTTTTCTCTTTCCCTCTCTTTCTCTTTCTCTCTCTCCTTCTCCCTCTCCCTCTCCCTCTCCCTCTCCCTCTCTCATTCTCCCTCTATTTATCTCCTTCTCTCTTGCTCTCTCTATCTCCCTCTCACTACCTCCCTCTCTCCCTCTCCCTCACTCTGCCTCTCTCTCCCTCTCTCTTTCTATAACCCCCGTAAAAAAATCCTTAATTATAAAGTGACATGTATTAGAATATTTATATATATTCATATATTAAGTTTAAGTATAATTCTAATTAAACCATGAGAAATTAATACTTTAATTGTATGATTTATGTTGAATTAAATTTATTTTGCTTACGATTGATGGTTTAATTATTAAAGAAATCAAATATGCAAAATTAGTGTTTTGAGGAATATATTCTATCCGAATTTTGTGTGATTTATTCAAGAACCTTAGAGTGATTTTTGCGTAAATCCTAAAGAATAAAACTTGTTTATCTATGTTTCAACTAACGCCCTCTAAAATTTTGTTATTTCTAGGCCTATTTATAAAGATTTATGGCTATTTTAGTACATACTTGCTTTAGAGGCATCACTCGCTAGAATATTTTTGGGGGAAGGAATTCCGAGTTTAAGGTGAGGAATTTCCAAAACATTGTGAGAGGGAAGGATGTTTAGTTACTTGAACTAGATTAGTTAGGGATTATAGTTAGTCTAACCAATTAGTTAGGACACATAAGCCTCCTTAATTAATGAATTAAGGCCAGCTCACCCTAAACCCATCAAACCCGCCACTCTCTCTCTCTCTTAACTCACCAATTACTTTCCACTCCCAAATTAAATTAAGAAATATATACACTTAATTAGTACTAAGATTTTAAACATGTATATATATAGAAACGAGTGAAAATGGCAAGAAAATTTTTAGGCATCCCGTAGCTACACAAAAGGGAGAGAAAACGGCAAGGAAAAAGAGAAGGAGGAAAGGAAAAGAAAAGGAAAGAAGAAAGAAAAGAAAGAAAGGGAAAGCCTAAAAAACCTTTATGAAAATAAAGCAAAGTAAGTAGGTTCCATTTTTAGTTATTTTATGTTTTAAGTTTTTCTTTTTCTGTGTTTATTTCATGGGTTTGTAATAATTTTGCAATGGGTTGCTATGGCTCTTTGTGTTGGTGTTAGGGTTTGGTAAATTGTGATGGATCTATGTGTTTGTGTTGTGATGCCAAGTTTGTTTGATGTGTTTAAATGTGTGGATGGTTTGGAAAGAAAAACAAAAGAAAAGGGTATGGACCGAATTGG
The DNA here is from genome assembly GCA_963924115.1 of Dovyalis caffra. NCBI lineage: Eukaryota > Viridiplantae > Streptophyta > Magnoliopsida > Malpighiales > Salicaceae > Dovyalis > Dovyalis caffra. The sequence goes on along the minus strand of CAWUPB010000882.1, from coordinate 143,954 downwards.
TTAGAGCTAAACTAGATTTGGTGAGCATGACTTGGAAAAGAAATAAATATACTTCTAGAGTTGCCCTAGGTTAAAAACATTCGGCCAAGTGGGGAAAATTGGGAAAGAATGGATCTTTTGGGAAAATTAAGAGCCTACAATATCATGGTAACTCAATTAGGAATGGGTTAATAGTTTAGGGTTGAAATAAATTCACTAGACATAAAAGGCAATCCATTTCCATCTTAAAAACCCAATCGGCCCAACTAAAAGAAAAAAATAGGGTTTTGGACTTCATTAGGTAAAATTGGAATTTGATGGCTAAATTTGGTTTCCTTTGTGGACCTTATGGTTTATATCTCCTTGGTAACCCTTCTAAGTATGGTTTGGTAAGTTATTGGTAAGTTAGTATACAAAGGAATTGACCTAGAAATGGAAAAAACAATTTCTTGCTCATTTAGGACCATTTGGCCTAGGAGAGAAAATGACTAACATTGAATCCTTTTGTGTAATTAGAGATCGAGAATTAAATGTGAACTTAGGTAGAGACCAATTACTATAAGAAATGCAAATGGAGTAATGGAAAAAGAGAATTCAAGAAAAACTAGGACTAAGACTTAGACCCATTATGAGTTAACTTCGACTACTAAGATTAAAGGTTCGGATTAAGCAAGAGTTTAGCTTAAGTATGTCACATATAAATCGTTAGGATTAATTGATCTTGTAAACTAAGTAATACATCGAAAATCCGAGCCTAGCCTTCCTAGGTACACGAGAATGAAAACTCATAAGCATGAAGTAGATTTATGCAATGAATGCTACCAATGAATGGAATTTGTATTCTTGTTTGAATACTTTGAATGGTAAATGAAATACTCGTGAAGTTACGAGTGTGCGTCGGGACACGGGAATGGTCCGAGAAGAAAATATTGATAGCATAATTAGTTGAATATATTGAACATAATATCATGTGCATTCGGGGGTGGTATGAAATTGAGAAAAATCATTGAGTCATGAGATAATGCGGTTTGGTAACCAAATTGAATGAAATGGGTAACAACATGAAACCATATGCATGCTCTATTACTAACACCGTTAAGCGAGGGATAATTTCGTTAACCGTGTGCTACAATAAGGGAGAATTATGATATAAGTAATAGGTGATAATGAGATCACTAAGAAAGAGTAATAGAGTAGTAGGTGATAATACGATCATCGAGAGATAGAACGCACGGTCTTGCTAATACCTAGGGTACCGGATTAAGATGGATAGGTAGAATGGGAAATAGAACTTCATTGCATATCACGTGCATCACCCTACTTACCGAACTTTGGCTCACCCTGTTGTTGTTTTCATATTGTGATAGGAAAGAGTTAAAGTAGTAAGGATACTATCGGGTCCTCCAAAAGGCTCACGTGTGACACAAGTGTACCGAAATTTCTTTTGATTGTAATTTTGGGGTTGGGGTGTCGATAAACATTTTAATGGTATTGTAAATAAATTTGTAATTTCTTCCACTATGTTGTTAATATTACGTATATTGTCTTATACACATTTCATTGTATGATAAGCCCCTAATGTATGAGCACATATGTGTTTAAGGTTAATTCGAAAATTAGTCATGTCAATATGACATGCTCCTCACCTAGTTACTCCTATTTGGGCAATAGAGAGTGAACCGGGGTGGGGATGTTACAAGGTGGTATCGGAACTATGGTTTAGTTAACTGGGTAGAACCTTAAGTGTCATCCGAGCTTGAGGATCGTTGTGCTACTCGACGAGTAACAATTTGATTCTTGATTTGTTTTTAATGTGTATGATTATTATTATGTGATTTCCATACTCGGTATATAATTGTGTTCTAGAAATCTTAATACTAGTAATTATTATTGTTGTAGATGCCATATTTATTTCGTACACCTCGCGCTACTAGGACGCGCCAACAACGGGCCACCCTAGCTACCAACTAGGTTGAACTAAATAGCCCGACTATGACCTCGGATCGGGATATAGTAGCCCACATCACTCGGGTGCATGACTCGATTCAACGAATAACATTTACCGATGCTTCTTTCTAGTAGTATCGTAGTATGGATTTCCTACGATCGATTCTATGTCGGACACTTTTATCGAGAGATTAGCGGTTGCTTGATGTGGTTTGGGAAGGGTTGATAGGTCAATTTTGTTATCGAGACTTGGTCCGGGCCTTCCTTCCTATACGGGTAAGGTGGACCCGTACCCGGTTGATGTATAGCTAGGGTCTACTGTTGCCCCTCACTCGCGAGACGAGTACGCATTGAATCGGATGATGTTATTGATCGGTGGAGGGTCGAGCACTCCTTCCCACGAGACGTTCGATATGTTGGTTGGACATAATAGATCATAATTCTATCACGTGATATAGTCCTTTTTGTGTATTTCGCGATGTAAATAAGTACACTTTTGATTGTAAATAGAGCATAAAAACTTTTAGAAGGTAGAAATGCTTGTAAATACCTATTTGTATACGAAATGCTTCATATATAAATATCTATAATTTCGCACATAAGTGGATGATTTACATTAAATATTTGTTTTAATACCAAACCTAATATGGGCATAACATGATATGTACAAAGTCTAAGCATGCCAAGAAAGGAGCCAACACGGGCGAGGAGGTGAAGGGACTTCCAATGATCATAACATAAATCAACGGGACACTTTAAGTCACATGATGGACATGATGCATCAACAATAACAAGCAATGCGATAACGACAACAAGACCATACAAAGCAAATAAGACGACTCCCGGCTATGCATCAACGACCTACACCTCTGCCACCCCAACATAGGAATGACACAGTGGAGAGGTTTCATAAGATGAGTCCTTAGGAATTCTCTAGGGGTTTTAATCCAATGATAGCGGAGGAATGGATTAAGTCTTTAGAAGCAATATTTGAATACTTGCAATTTACTAATGATGAGCGAGTATCGTGTGCTATTTTTATGCCGACTAAGGATGCCCACACATGGTAAGAGAGCGCACGATTGACGGTGGACATGTCTACCTTAACTTGGGAAGGATTTAAAGAGGGCTTTTACAATAAATACTTTACGACGGACATGAGGGCGAAGAAAATTCAAGAATTCCTCGAACTAAAGCAAGATGGGATGTTCGTAGGTGAATATGTATAGAGATTTGAGCAAGGATGTTGATTCATCCCATTCATTTCGTGGGATGACAACTTGAAGAAGAATTGATTTTTAACGAAGTGAGCCCAAGAGTCCGAAGCATGGTACGAATATCTATCACCAAAACTTTTTTAAAATGGTAGATAAAGCAATATTGGCGAGATGAAGATCAAAAGGAAATTGCAAAAGAAGTTCAGTGAGGAGATAATCATTTCGACCAAGAGCCTCTTCCTCCGGGCCACAAAGACGAGCCGTGCTTATAAATTTCAACCAAACTAGTGGTCTAGGAAATACACGTGTTGCCGGACCATCACTTTATACCCGGAGGCCACTATCGGGGAATCGGCCAAGACCAACAATAGGTAATCAATCTCGATGCAATAAATGTGGAAGATTCCACATGGAGGAGAGTCGATCGGATTTGAGGATCTATTATGTTTGTCATAAGTAAGGACACATAGCCTCTAATTATCCTCGGATACATAAACCAAGATCGAGAAGAGTACCTGCACGGGTTTATACAATGACCCAAGAGGAGGCCGATAAGAGGGACACGGCGGTAACATACGGTAATGTCTACATCCTTGGCTTGATTGCTTGTGTTTTAATTGATTTCGACGCCACACATTCAATCATATCGAAAACATCGGTAGAAAGCCAAGGTGTGAAACCTAAGACATTGGTAATAGGATATCTAATAGTAGTTCCTTTCGAAGAATTTATGGAGTCAATGAGCCTAGTCAAGTAGTGTCTAATCCAAATTGAGGATAGGAGTTTGGAGGCCGATTTGATCATATTAGACCTCCAAGATTTTGATGTGATTTTGGGAATGGATTAATTAACTAGGCATGGTGCCACCATCGATTGTCGAGGGAGGAGAGTAGTTTTTGATCTACCCGGAGATCCGCCATTAGAGTTTAAGGCTGATATGAAGTTTCAAGCCATACCAATCATCTCGAATATAAAGGCTCAAAGAATGCTAGGAAAGGGGTGTACGGGGTATCTAGCACACGTGGTGAATAGCCGGGTAAAGCAAAAGTCAAAGCCGGATGATCTAGAAGTGATGCGGGAGTATCCGGATGTATTTCCATAAAATTTGACTATGTTTCCATCGGAGAGGGAGATAGAATTTGAGATTGAGTTAGAGTCGGACATGACTCCAATTTCTAAGACTCCTTATAGAATGGCCTTAGTTGAATTGAAAGAGTTAAAGGTGTAGCTACAAGATGCTACAAGGAGTTACTTGGATAAGGAATTTATACGTCTTAGTTCCTCACCTTGGGGAGCTCTAGTATTGTTTGTGAAAAAGAAGGATGGTAGTCCGTAACTATGCATTGACTACCAAGAATTGAACCGAGTGATGATTAAAAATAAGTACTCGTTACCCGGATTGACGACTTGTTCGATCAATTACTAGGTGCGACGATGTTCTCTAAGATAGATCCGCAATTGGGATACCACGAATTGAGGGTAAAATTGAAAGATGTGAAAAAGATGGCACTTAGGACGAGATACAACCACTATAAATTCCTAGTAATATTGTTTGGATTAACTAACGCCCCAACCACTTTCATGGACTTGATGAATCGAGTATTTAAAGAATTCTTAGACAAGTTTATCATCGTATTCATCGATGACATCCTAGTTTACTTTCGAAGTAAGAAAGAGCCTAGGGAGCATCTAAGAGCCACCTTGCGAATGCTAAGGGAGCGAGTAGCTATACTCCAAATTCAAGAAATATGAATTTTGGCTAAAGCGAGTAGTTTTTCTAGGTCACGTGGTGATAAAAGAAGGCATAGTGATAGATCCAAAGAAGGTAAAGGCTATCCGGAATCGGCCTACCTTAAAGAACGTGATGGAGGTATGAAGCTTCTCGAGGTCTGGTCGGTTACTATTAGAGATTTATGAAGGGCTTTTCTAAGATAGCTAGGCCTCTTACTAATTTGATGAAAAAGAGCATTAAGTTCTAATAGACGGATGCTCGTGAGAAAAGCTTTCAAGAATTATAACGAAGGTTAGTCACGGCCGAGTGTTAACTATCCCATCGGAAGATGGAGATTTCGTGGTTTACAATGATGCTTCCAAGAATGGGCTAGGAGCGTTATTGATGCGGAATAGAAGAGTAATAGCCTATACATCATGACAATTGAAGGAATATGAATGGAATTATCCGACGTATGATTTGGAACTAACGGTGGTAGGTTTTACCTTAAAAATCTAGGGACATTACTTATATGGAGCAAAGTGTGAGAGATATATGGATCATAAAAGCTTACAATATATCTTCACGCAGAATGAGCTGAACATGAGACAAAGAAGGTGGTTAGAGCTGGTGAAGGATTATAACTGTATAATCAATTATCACACAGGCAAAGCTAATGTTATTGCTCGATGCCTTAAGTAAAAAATCGATAGCAACAATGCGGGAACCTCGGCCATCAATAATGAGAGATCTACAAAAGCTAGAACTAGAGATAATTTCAATAAGCCACTAGAGCATTTTATTAGCTTTATTAGTCTAGCCGACTCGCAAGAAAGAATTCGGATAGGGTAGCAAGTAGATAAAAAGTTGAATGAATTAAAGAAAAACATAAAGGTGGAGAAGGAATTCGATTTTGTAGTGGATGAAAAAGGCATCATTAGATTTAAAGGGAGGTTGTGTGTTCCATCGATGGAGGATGTGAAGGAAGAAATATTAAAAAAAGTACATGTAACTCCCTATTTGATACACTTGGGGAGTACAAAGATGTAACGAGACTCGCGATAAAGTTATTAGTGGCCTAGAATGAAGAAAGATGTAGCTAATTTTGTGACAAGGTGTCAAGTCCGTCAATAGGTGAAGGCGAACACCAAAGACCCGCAGGAATGTTAAAATTGCTCGGTGATTCTCAAATGGAAATGGGAGCATATAACGATGGATTTCATTATGGGATTGCCAAGATCGAAAGGGGGTCGGATACCATTTGGATGATCATAGATAGATTGACCAAATTAGTGCACTTTCTTCCGGTCAAAACCACATATAATCTAAACTAGTATGTCTAGTTGTATCTTGATAAAATTGTAAGACTACATGGGATTTCGATCTCAATTATGTCGGATCGAGATCTTAGGTTCACGTCCGCATTTTGAAAGATTCCGCACAAGGCCATGGGAACAAAGCTAAACTTCAACATTATATATCATCTATAAATCGATGGACAATCCGAGTGAGTAATCTAGATCTTGAAGATATGTTGCGAGCATGCGTTCGGATTGGTCCAAAAAATGGGAGAAATACATACGTTTAGCTGAATTTGCATATAACAATAATTATCAATCTTCAATTGAGATGGCTCCTATGAAGCCTTGTATGGGTGACGATGTAGATCTCTCATGCATTAGGATGAGATAGGGGAAAGGAAGTTCGTTGGGACTAGAGCTAGTGCGACAAATGACTAAAGTGGTGGAAAAGATTCACCAATGAATGAAAATAGCTCAAAGCGGACGGAAAAGCTACGTTAAGAGGAAGAAGGATCCGGAGTTTATAGTCGATGACTATGTCTTCTTAAAAGTTTCACCAATGAAGGGCATACTATGATTTGGGAAAAAGGGGATATTAAGTCCGCAATTTATAGGACCATTTGAATTACTAGATCGAGCGAGCGATAAGGCCTATCACCTATTGCTATCGTCATCGTTAGCAAGAGTACATAATGTATTTCATGTGTTCATGCTAAGGAAGTGCATAGGAGAGCCGAGTTAAATTTTGAAAATAGAACCGTCAAACCCGACCCCGGACTTGACCTATAAAGAAAAACCGATTTAGATTACGGATAGACGAGGTTAGACAACTAAGGAATAAGGAGATTAGTCTAGTTAAAGTGTTGTGGGAAAATCATGACCTCGAAGAAATGACTTGGGAGCGGGAGTATAAAATGAGAGATAAATACCTAGAGTTATTCAAATAAATCAATTTCATGGATGAAATTTCTTTTAAGGGGAGAGAATTGTAACCCCGTAAAAAAATCCTTAACCGTAAAGCGACATGTATTAGAATATTTATATATATGCATTTATTAAGTGTAAGTATAATTCTCATTACACCATGAGAAATTAATGATTGAAGTGTATAATTTATGTTAAATTAAAGTTATTTTGCTTAAGATTGATGGTTTAATTATTAAAGAAATCAAATATGTAAAATCGGTGTTTTGAGGACTATATTCTATCCGAATTTTGTGTGATTTATTCAAGGACGTTAGAGTGATTTTTAGGTAAATCCTAAAGAATAAAAGTTGTTTATCTATTTTTAAATAACTACTTGTAATCTTTCATTATTTTTAGGCCTATTTATAAAGAGTTATGGCCATTTTAGTACATATTGTTTTAGAGGCATCACTGCTTGGAATATTTTTGGGGGAAGGAATTCCGAGTTTAAGGTGAGGAATTTCCAAAACCTTATGAGAGGGAGGGATGGTTAGTTACTTGAGCTAGATTATTTAGCATGTTTAGTTAGTCTAACCAATTAGTTAGGACACATAAGCCCCTTAATTAATGAATTAAGGCCGACTCACCCTAAACCTATCAAACCCACCACTCTCTCTCTCTTGACTCACCAATTACTTTCTAGTCTACCAAATTAAATTAAGACATTTGTATACTTAATTAGTACTAATATTTTAATCATTTATATATATAGAATAAATGAAAATGGCAAGAAACGTTTTAGGCATCCCGTAGCTACACAAAAGGGAGAGAAGGAGGAAAGGAAAAGAAAAAGAAAGAAGAAAGAAAAGAAAGAAGGGGAAAGCCTAAACAACCTTTAGGAAATTAAATCAAAGTAAGTAGGTTCCATTTTTATTTATTTTATTCTTTAATTAATTTATTTATTTTTATTTTTATTTTTGTGTGTTTATTTCATGGGTTTGTAATAATTTTACAATGGGTTTCTATGGTTGTTTGTGTTGGTGTTAGGGTTTCGTAAATTGTGATGGATCTATGTATTTGTGTTGTGATGCAAAGTTTGTTTGATGTGTTTAAATGTGTGGATGGTTTGGAAAGAAAAACAAAAGAAAAGGGTATGGACCGAATTGGTTAGAGCTAAACTAGATTTGGTGATCATGACTTGGAAAGGAAAGAAATACACTTCTAGAGTTGCCCTAAGTTAAAACCACTCGGCCAAGTGGGGAAAATTGAGAAAGAATGGATCTTTTGGGAAAATTAAGGGCCTAGAATATCATGGTAACTCAATTAGGAATGGGTTAATAGTTTAGGGTTGAAATAAATCACTAGACATAAAAGGCAATCTATGGCCATCTTAAAAACCCAATCGACCCAACTAAAAGAAAAAATAAGGTTTTGAACTTCATTAGGTAAAATTGGATATTTGATGGCTAAATTTGGTTTCCTTTATGGACCTTAAGGTTTAGATCTCCTTGGTAACCCTTCTAAGTATGGTTTGGTAAGTTATTGGTAAGTTAGTATAAAAAGGAATTGACCTAGAAATGGAAAAATAATTTCTTGCTCATTTGGGACCATTCAACCTAGGAGAGAAAATGACTAACATTGAATCCTTTTGTGTAATTCGAGATCAAGAATTAAATGTGAACTCAAGTAAAGACCAATTACTATAAGACATATAAATGGAGTAAGGGAAAAAGAGAATTCAAGAAAAACCAAGATTAAGACTTAGACCCATTATGAGTCAACTTCGACTACTAATATTAAAGCTTCGGATTGAACAAGAGTTTAGCTTAAGTATGTCCCACATAAATCCTTAGGATTAACCGGTCTTGTAAACAAAGTAATACACCAAAAATCCAAGCCTAGCCTTGCTAGGTGCACAAGAAGGAAAACTTCTAAGCATCAAGTAGATTTATGCAATGAATGCTACCAATGAATGGAATTTGTATTCTTGTTTGAATACTTTGAATGGTACATGAAACACTTGTGAAGTTCCAAGTGTGTGTCGGGACACGAGAATGGTTTGAGAAGAAAATGTTGATAGCATAATTAGCTAAATGTATGAAACATAATACCATGTGAGTCATGAGATAATACTATTTGGTAACCGAATTGAATTAAATGGGTAACGAGCATGAAATCATGTGCATGCTCTGTTACTAACACCGTTAGGCGAGGGACAATTTCGTTAATCGTATGGTACAACGAGAGAGAATTTCATTATGAGCGGTAAGTAATAATGAGATCACCGAGAGAGAGTAATAGAGCGAGTAGGTGATAATACGATCATCGAGAGATAGAACGAACGATCTTGCTAATACCTAGGGTACTCGGATTAAGATGGATAGGTAGAATGGAAAACGAACTTCATTGCATATTACATGCATCACCCTACTTACCGAGCTTTAGCTCACCCCGTTGTTATTTTCATGTTATGATAGGAAAGAGTCAAAGTAGTAAGGATGCTACCGAGTCCTTTAAAAAGGCTCACATGTGACACAAGTGTACTTGAAATTTCTTTTGATTGTAATTTTAGGTTAGGGTGTCGATAAACATTTTAATGGTATTGTAAATAAATTTTGTAATTTCTTCCAATGTGTTGTTAATATTATGTATATTGTCTTATACGCATTTTATTGTATAATAAGTCCTTAATGTATGAGCACATACATGTTTAAGGTTAATGCAAAAATTGGTCGTGTCGGCGTGATGCGCTCCTCGTCTAGTTACTTCTATTTAGGTAATAGAGAATGAGTCGAGGTGGGGGTGTTACACTTTCTCTCATTCTCTCTCTCTCCCTTTCCCTCTCTTCCTCTCTCTTTCCCTCTCTCTACCTTTCTCGTCTCTCTCCTACTCTCTTTCTCTCTCTCCCTCTCCCTCCCTCTCTCTATCCCTCTCTCCCTCTCTCTCCCCCTCTCGGTCTCTCTCCCTCTCTCACTCTTGCTCCCTCTCTCTATCTCTTTCTCCTTCTCTCACTCTCTATCTCTCTCTTTATCCCTTATTCCCTCTCATTCTCGTCTCTCTCCATCTCTCTTTTTCTTTTTATCTCACTCTTTTCCTCTCTCTCACACTCTTTCTCCTTAACTCTCTCTTCTCTCTCTATAACTCACTCACTCCCTGTCTCTCTCTCCCTCTCTCTCATTCTCCCGACCCTTTCTATTTTCCTCTACCCTTCACACTCACTCTCCCCTTCTCTATCTCTATCTCCCTTACTCTCTCCCTCTCTCCCCCTCTCTCCTTGTCTCCCTCTTTTCCTCTCTCTTGCATTCTCTTTTTACATCTTCTCACTCTCGCTCTCTCTCACCCATTATCACCCATCCCTCCCATCGACTATCTCCTCCTCCCTCTTTCTTTATCTTGCTCCCACCCTCTCTCTCCCACTCTCCCTCCCTCTCTCCCTCTATTTCCCTCTTCCTCTCTCCCATTTTATTTTTATCTCTCCTTCATATCCTCACCATCTCTATTTTTCTTCATCACTTTCCCTTTATATCTCTCTCTCCCTCTCCCTCCACCTTCCTCTCTCCCACTCTCCCTCTCTCTATCTCCCTCCTTCTCTTCCTCTCCATCTACCTTACTCTCTCTCACTCTCCCTCTCTCTATCCCCTTACCTCCCTTCTCTCTCTCTCTCCCTTCTTATTTCTCCTTCTCCCCTTTCTCTCTTTCTCTTTATCTCTCATTCTCTCCCTCTCTATCTCTCTCTCCGTCTCCCTCTCCCTCCAACTCTCTATCTACCTCTCTCTTCCTACCTCTCCCATTCTCTCTCCACCTTTATCTTTCCCTCTGTCCCTCTCTCTCCCTTCATCCCTCTCTCTCTCCTCCTCTCTCCCACTCTCTCACTCTCCTTTCCTCTCCATCCCCTCTCTCTCTCTTCCTCGCTCTCCCTTTCTCCCTTCATCATCATCTCCCCTCTCTCTTTCTCTCCCCCTTCTCTCTTACTCTCCCTCGATTTCTCTTTCTCTCTCTCTTCATCTCTCTTAACCTCTCCCTCTATCCTATCCCTTCTTGCATCTTTCTCACTCCCACTCTCTCTCTCCCTCTCTCTCTTATTCTCCTTTTATATCTTATTCAATCTCTCTTTCGCTTCCTTGTTTTCTCTCTCCACCTATATCTCTCCCTCTCTCTCCCTCTCTCTTTCCCTTTCCCTCTCCCTCCTTCACTCCTCCTCTATTGCTCCTTTTCTTCACCACTCTCTCCCTTCTCTCTTTCCCTCTCCCTCTCTGCCTCTCTCCTTCTCCCTCTCTACCTCTCTCTCTCTCTTTCTCCCTCCTTCCTTTTCTCCCTTTCCCTTCGCCTTCTCTCGCTCTCTATCCCTATCTCTCTCTTTCTCTCTCTCTCTCCTTTCCTCTTTCTCATTCTCTCTCTCTCAATCTTCCTCTCTCCATACCCCTTCATATCTTCCTCTCCCTTCTTTATTCTTCCTCTCTCTATCTCTCCCTCTTTCTCTCTTCCTCTCCCTCATCCTCTCCCTCTTTCCCACTCCTTCTCTCTCCATCCTATTTTTTTCTTCTCTCTCACTCTTTCTCTCCCTCTCTATCTCTCTTTCTCTCTACCCTTCACACTCTCTCTCCCCTCTTTCTCTTACCCTTACTCTTACCTTCTTTTTGTCTTTCTTTCCATCTCTCTCCCTCTCTCTTGCACTCTCCCTCAACTCTTCCTCGCTTTTCCTCTCTCTCCCCCTCTCACTCTCTCCCTCTCCCCCTCACTATCTTTACCTCTCTCTTTCTCCCTTCATCTCACTCCACCTCCCTCCCCCTCTCTCTCCCCTTTCTCTATCTTCCTCCCTTACTCTCCCTCTCTCTCTCCTTTTTTCCTCTCTTTGTCTCTCTCCCTCTCTTTATCTCTTTCTCTCTCCCCCTCTCTCTCTCCCTCTCACTACCTCACTCTGCCTCTCTCCCTCACTCTCCCTCTCTTCCTCTATCTTTCTTCCTTTCTCTTTATTTCCTTCTCCCTCCCTCTCTCTCTCTCCATTTCCCTCTCCCTCCCCCTACCTCTCTCTCTCCTCTCTTTCCTTCTCTCACCCTCTCTACCTCTCTCTTTCCTCCTCTTTATCCCTTTCTCTCCCTCCCTCTCTCTCCCTCCCTCTCTCTCTCTCTCCCACTCTTTATCTCTCCCACCCACTATCTCCCCTCCTCTCTCACGCTCCCTCATTTTCTCTGTCTCTCTCCCTCTTTCTACCTTTTCCTCTCTCTCCCCCACCTTTCTCTCTCTCTTTCTCTTCCTCAACCTTTTTCTTTCTCCATGTCTCTTATCTCCTTCTCTCTTCCTCTCTCTCTCTCTCCCTTACTCTCTCTCTCTCTCCCTTTTTCTTTCCCTCTCTCTTCCTCTATCTCTCTTACTCTCTCCACTTTTGCCTCTCCCTCTATCCCTCTCTCTTCCTCACTCCCACTCCCTCACTCTCTCTCCCTCACTCCCCCTCTCTCTCCCTTTTTGTCTCTCTTCCTCTTTTTTCTATTCTCTCTATCTTTATCTCTCTCGCCCTCTTTCTCTCTTTCTCTTTCCTTTCTCTCGCATCTCTCTCACTCTCCCTCCTTATCTCCCTCCTCCTCTTACGCTATCCCTTTCTCATTTCCTTGTCTCTCTCCTAACCTTTCCCTCTATCTCTATCCCTTCTTGTATATTTATCCCTCCGGCTCACTCGTCCCCCTCTTTATCCCTTTCTCCATCCCTCTCTTTCTCTCTCTACCTCTCTCACCCTCTCTCTATCTCTCTCTCCCACTCTCCCACTATCTCTCTCTCTTACTCTTCTTTTCTCTCTCCCTCTCCCTCTCCCTCTCCCTCTCCCTCTCCCCTTATCCCTCACTCCCTCTTTCTCTCTCATTGCTCTCATCCCCTCTCTCGTCATTTCTTTTTTCACTCTATCACTCTCTCCCTATCTTCTCTCTCTCCTTGTCCCTCCCTTCCTCTCTCTTTCTCTCTCCTCTCTATCTCTTTCTCTCCCTTCCCACTTTCCCTCTCTTCCTCTCCCTTCCCACTCTCCCTTTCTCTCTCCCTCTCCCTCACTCTCTCCATCTTCCTCTCTCTTCATCCTAATCTCTCATTCTCTCCTTCTCTCTCTCCCTCTCTCATCCTCTCCCTCTTTCCCACTCCCTCTCTCTCACTCTCTCTCCCTCCTCTCTTTTCCTCTTTCTTTCTCCCTTTTTCTCTCTCTCTTTCCCTCTTTCTCTCTTCCTTCCTCTTTCTCCTAATCTCTCTCCCTCCAGTAACTCTCTCGCTCTCTCTTCCCTTCCCTCTTCCTTCCTCTCTCCCCTTCTCTCCTCCCCCATTCTTCCTCTCTCTCCTCCCTCACTTTTCCTCTCTCTTCCTCTCTCTTCTACTCTCTTTATCTCTCTTTCTCCTCTTTCTCCTTATCTTTATTACTCTCTCTCCCTCTCCCTCTCATCCTCCCCCTCCCTTTCTCTCTATCTCTCTCCCTACCCTCTATCCCCTTCCATCTCTTTCTCTCTTTCTCTCCCCCTCTCCCTCTCCCTTTCCCTCTCTTTCCCTCTCAGCCTCCTAACCCCTCTCCTTCTCCCCCTTTCTCTCTCCCTCTCACCCTCCTACCCTCTCATTCTCCATCTTTCTCTCTTCTTCTCACTCCTCACTCTCCTCTTCCTTTCTCTCTCCCTCTATTCTCTCCCTCACTCCCTCTCCCTCTCTCCCCTCTTTTTTCTCTATCCCTCACTCTCTCTCCCTCTCTCCCTCCTCTCCTTCTCTCTCCCTCACTCCCTTTCTCTCTTCCCACTCTCCTTCTCTCTCCCTCTCTTTCCCTCTCCCTCTCTCTACCTCTCCCTCTAACTCTCTCCCTTCCCTCATTCTCCCCCTCTCCATCCCATTTTCCCTCTCTCCCTCTTTTCCTCTCTTTCTCCCTTCCTCTCTCTCCCATCTTCTCTCTCTCCCCTCTTTCTATCTCTCTCCCTCTCTCACTCTCTCCCTTTTTCTCTCATTATCTTCCTCCCTCAAGCATCTTTCTCCCCTTCTCCCTCCTCACTCTCCCTCTCCCACTCTCTTTCCCCTTCTCCCCTTTTCTCTATCTCTCAATCCCTCTCTCCTTTTCTCCCACTCCCTCTCCCACTCTCTTTCCCCTTCTCCCCCTCTCTCTATCTCTCTCTCCTTCCCTCTCTTATTTTCACTCTTTACCTAACTCTCTCTCTCTCCCTCTCCTCCTCTCTCCATCTCCCTCCCTCTCCCTCCCTTCCTCTCTCCATCACTCCCCCTCTCACTCTATCCTTCTTCATCTCTCTCTTTCTCCCACTCTCTCTCACCCTTTCTTTCCCTTTCTCTCCCTCTCTCTATCTCCCTCTCTTTCCCTCTCTTCTTCTCACTCTCTACCTAACTCTATGTCCCTCTCTCTCCCTCTCCCTCCCTCTCCCTCCCTTTCCTTCCCTTCCTCTCGTCCCTCTATCCCTTTCTCAATCTATCCCTCTCCATCCGTCTCTTTCTCTCTTTCTCACTTTCCCTCTCTCCCTCTCTCTTTTTCACTTCCTCTCTCTTACTCTCTCCCTCTTGCCCCCTCTAACTCTGTCCCTCTCTATCTCCCTCCTTCTCTTTCCTTTTTCTATCTTCCTATCTCTCCTAATCTGGTCCCCTCTCTTTTCCTCTCCCTTTCCTTATATCCTTCTCTCGCCATTCCCTCTCTCTATCTCTCTCTCTCTCCTTCCCTCTCTTTCCCTCTCCCTCTTTCCCTTTCTCTTACTTCGTCTCTCCCTCCCTCCGTCCCTCTCTCTTACACCTCTCTCTTTCCATTCCCTCATCTTAATCTCTCGTTATCTCTCTCCCTATCCCTCTCTTGCTCTCTTTGGCCCTCTCTTTCTTCCTCTCATTTCCTCTCTCATTCCCTCTCTCCCCTTGCCAATTTTCCTCTCCCCCTCTCCCTTTCCCTTTCCCTCTCTCCCTATTCTAACCCTCTCTCTCATGTTCTCTCTCCCTCTCCCTCTCTCCACTCCTTCTCTCTCCTTCCTCTTTCCCTTACTCTTTTCCTCTCTTTCCTACTCTCCTCCTCTCTCACTCACTCTTCTCCCTCACTCCCTTTCCCTTTCCCACTCCCTCTCTTCCTTTCCTATTCTCTTTCATTCTCCCTTTCCTTCTCTACCTCTCCCTCTAGCTATCTCCCCCTCTCTCGGTCCCTTTTTCCCTCTCTCTCACCCCATTCCACTCCTTTTCCCTCTCTCTCTCACTTCCCTTATTATCTTTCTTTCCTTCTCCCTTCCTTTATCTCCCCCTCTCTCCCTCCCTCTCTCTTCTCCATCTTTTTCTCTCTATCTCTCTAAGGATATCTCTCTCTCTTCCTCTCTCTCTATCTATCTCCCTCTTCCTCTCTCTATCTCTCTCTCCCCTAATCCTTATCTCCTTCTCTTCCTTTCTATCTCCCTCTCCTCCTCTATAAATCTCACACTCCCTCTCTCCCCCTCTCCCTCTCTCTCTACCATGCCTTTTATATCTCTCCCTCCCTCTCTCTCTCTCTCTCTTTTTTCCCATTCTCCTTCTATCTTCCTCTTTATCCCTCTCCCTCTCCCCCTCTCTCCCTCTTTCCCTACCCCTCTCTCTCCTTTTCCCTCCCTTTCCCCTTCTCTCCCTCTCTTTATATCTCTCCCTCCTTCTCTCCATGGACCTCTCTCCCTTTGGTTCTCTCTCCCTCTCTCACTCTCTTCCTCTTCCTCTCTCTCATTCTCTCTCCCTCCCCTATCTCCCTTTTGCTCTCTCCCTCTTTCTCTCCCTTTTGCTCTCTCCCTCTTTCTCTCCCTTCATCACTTCCTCCTCCTCTCTCTCTCTCCCCTTTCCAACTATCTCTCTACCTCTCTCTCCCTCCTTTTTCCTTTTTCTACCTATCTCTCTCCTTCTCTCTCATCCTCTCTCCCTCTCCCCTAATCTCCTCTCTCTCCCTTCTATCTCTCTCTTTCTCTCTTTCTCACTCTCCCCCTCTCTCCCTCTCTACCTTTCTCTTTCCCTCTTCCTCTCTCTCCCCTTATCTCTCTCCCTCTCATCTATGTACCTCTCTCCTTCTCCCTCGCCCACTCTCAACTTACTCCCCTTTCTCCTTCTTCCCCCTCTAACCTCTCTCCCACCCACTCTTTTCCTCTCTTTCTCTTTTAATGTCTCCCACTCTTATCCCCTCTCCCTCCCTTCCCGTTTCCTTCTATCCCTCTCTACCTTTCTCTCTTTGTCTCTCTCTTTCTCTCTCGCTATCTCCTTCTCTCTCCTTCCCTCTCTTTCCCTCTCCCTCTCCCTCTCCCCCTCTCTTTTCCAATCTCTCCCACTCTCTCCCACTTTCCCTCTCCTTTTCTCTCACCTCCTCTCTCCCTTACTCTTTGTCTCACTCCTCTCTCTATCTCCCTTATCTTTATCTTTCTCCCTCTCTCTCTATCCTCTCTCACTCACCCTCTCTCCATCTCTCCGACCCTCTCTCCTTCTCTCTCCTCCTCTCCTTCCTCCCTCTCTCCCTCTCTACTTTTTTCCCTCTCTCTCTCCCTCTCTCTCCATCTCTACTTCTCTTTCCCTCTCTCTCTCCCTCTACTTCTCTCTCACTCTCACTCTCTCTCCCTCTCTTTGTTCCTCTCTCCCTCCCTTTCTTCCTCTCCACTTTCCTTTCTCTCTCTCTCTCTCTCCCTCTCCCTCTCTCTCACTCCCTCTTTACCATTCTCTCTCACTCTTTCTCCCTCTCCCTCTCCCTACATCTCTCTCACTCTCTTTCTTTCTCTCTCTCCTGCTCCCTCATTCCACTTTCTCTTTCCCTCCCTTCTCCATCTATTTCCCTCTCTCCCTCTCTCATACGCTCTCCTTCTCTCTTCCTTGTCTATCTCCCTCTCTCCTTATCTCTCCTACTCTCCTCATCTCCTTCTCTCTCCTCTCCCTTACCCACTCTCCCTCTCTCTCCCTCTTCCTTTTTTCTCCCACTCTTTTCTCTTCCTCTCTCTCTAAACCTCTCCCTCTCCCTCTAACTCTTTCCCTCTCTCCCCTCTCTCTTGCTCTTTATTCCTTTTTCCCTCACTCTCTCTCCCTCTCTCTATCGTTCTCCTTCTCTCTTGCTTCCTCTAAATCCCATATCTCTCTCCTTCTCTCTATCTCCTTCTCTCTCTCCCTATCTCTATCTCCCTCTCTTCCTGTCTTTCCCCCTCTCCTCTATAAATCTCTCACTCTCCCTCTCTCTCCCCTCTCACTCTATCTCTCTATCTCTCAACCATGCATTTTATATCTCTCTCTCCCTCTCTCTCTCCCCTTTTCTCTCTCCCTTTACCTCTTTCCTTATCCCTTTCTCTCCTCTACCTCTCTCCTTCTCTCCCTCTATTCATCTCTCTCTCGCTCTTGTTCTCCCTCCCTCTCTCTCTCCCTCCCCTCTCTATCTCTTTCTCCCTCTCTTTCTCCCTCCATCCCTCTCGATCTCCCTTTCTCTCTCTCTTCCCCTCTATCCCTCCCCCTCTCCCCCTTTTCTTTATCCTACTTTCTCTCTCCTCTTTTCTCTTACCTATTCTCTATCTCTCTGTTTCCATCTCTTCATCTCTCCTTGCTTCTCTCTCTCACACTCTCTCTCTCTTTCCCTCTCTATCCGCCTCTTCCTCTTTCCCTTCCTCTCTCTTTCTCTCCCTCTCCCTCCCTCTCTCTCTCCTTTTTTCTCTCTCATCCTCTTAAAGGATCATGCATCCTATGAAGGTGTGGAATAAATTAAAAAAATTTCCAACTAAGGCCCTAAGATCAAGTCGTTGAATCTACTATCCATACATACATGAATTATAAGTTATAAGTAAAGGACTACCTCTTGTAGTGTAGATCTAAACTCTTTTTCAATAAAGTCGTCCAAGTGTCCAACCTCTATTCATGATCCATGCGGTCTAAGTATCCATAAAGAAGCACTCGGAATTAATGGGGTGCTAGCTCCACCTTTTTTCTGATTTTTTATTTCCTTTAGAAATCAATCCCGAGCAACTTTTGTGACAACCTTAAAAGAGAAGCAAAAAATATTTCTTGCTAGGTTTTAGAAGAAAACTATTTTCTCCTTTATTTTCTCTCTTAACCGTGTGCCCTAGGTGATTTTAGGGCTAGCCAATTTTTCTCTCTTTTTTCCTTTCTTGTGTTTACCAAATTTTCTCTCTCTCATATATATATTTATAGGAGGGTTTCCTTGTCTCTAAGGGTAAGGAGAGTTTCCTTGTCCTCCAAGGGCAAGGCGAGTGGTGGCTATAAGTCCATAAAGGACTTTAGGTTATTCCTTCCTTATCCTCTAAGGATGAGGAGTTATTTTATATACGTACTATTTGATTATTATCTTTAAAACATTTAACCTTAAAATAAAATTGATGTTTATCTTTAAAACATTCAACCTTATCCAATAAGGTTGATGTTTATCCTCCCACCAAAATTATCTTAAAGCTTTTTAACTAAATCTAATAGGCCAAAACTATTTTAACCCAATTAATTTATTTGGACTATCCAAATAAATATTCTTAGATTAATTTAGTAAGGTCCACATTAGGAAACAATTTTTCAAAATACCCTTTTGCCTAAATTTGGAAACTCCTTTCCTTTTAGGTTCTTTATTTCCAAATTTGAAACTAACTTCCAAATTAGGAAATCGATTTCTAAAATATGAAACTTTCCATTTTGGAAACTCTTTCCAAAATAGGAAATTTTTATAATTTGAAATGTTTTCCAATATCTTTGATTCTCATTTGTAATGTAAATACTTAAACTTATGCACGTGATCTGAATAGGTTCCTAGATATGTTGGCAATGTATTAAGAATAATAGACTCCTTTTTAATCTCTTGATACATAAATCAAGATTGGCCTATAGCAAGGCATCATGACTACCCAATTCTATAGGAAGATTAGTTAATCCATTATTACCTTTCACAAGCATGGTTACCATACAATTTAGTCCTCATGTCAACTTATCATAGTATGATCTTGAACTTAGTTATTAGTCTTGTTCGATTATGATCATACAAGTTTTCTTTGATTCCCAAATGTCTTAGCTCCTAGAATAAACCATCTATGCTCTATTAGTATACTCCTACTATGACCATAGATTTCTTGAGCAGTACATTTATTGAAGTACAATATGATAAGTCCTTTAGAATACAAACAATGACATGTCCTATCTTAGTCATACACCTACCTCCATTAGATTCTTAGTACACCTAATGAATTGCCCATGTGCAACCTATTAATGGGTCCATCAAAACGAGTGTCAAAGTGCATAAGTCCTCCAATGAGATAACCGTGATGACTTTAAGTCTAAGGACCATTTGTACCCATCTTGTATGAGATTCCCATAGATTAAAACCAAATGGGTTCTCATGGCGAGTCAACTCCGGTGACATGTTCTCTAACATAAATCACCTAGGCCCTTGCTTTGGCATCACCATGTCATTAGGTGTGAGATCTCCTACTCGCTATCATATAGCATGAGCATAGCAACGACAAGTCTATCTATATTTGTCAATGTCCATTCTTGATAATGCTACGACTTAGGATATTTAATGATATCATTTATGTGAATTAGTGTTTGTCTCACATATTTCGATCAATCACTATTGCAAATGCATATCATAAGAACTTCTATTGGACATGAAAATAAAAAATTAACATAATGACTTTTTTATTATTATTAAAATCAATAATACAATGATATATAAGTTCAAGCCCATCCATACATCATTGGATCTTGGGCACCTACACTAATACCTCTATCTTCCTTCCCTTCTTCCCCTTCTTCCATCCGACTCTCTACTTCTCTCTCCCTTTCTTTATCATCCTCTCTCCCTTCCTCTCTTCCTCTCCTTCTATCTCTCTCTCTCCCTTTCTCTCCCTCTCTCTCTCCCTCTCTTTCCCTATTCCCCCTATTTTTCCCACCCTCTCTTTCTCTCCCTCCTTGCCCCTATTTCCCTTTACCTCTCTCTTTCTCTCCCCTTCCCCATCTCCCTCCTTCCTCTCCCTCTTCTCTTCCTTTCTCTCTCCTCTCCCTCCCTTCCTCTCTCCCCTTTCTCCCTCTTTCCCCTTGCTCCCTCTCCCTCTTCCTCTTCCTCTCACTCTCACTCCTTCTCTCTCCTTCCAACCTCTCTCCCGCCTCTTTCTTAGTCCCTTTCCCTCTCTCTCTATCTCCCTTTCTCCATCTCTCTCCTTCCTACTTCCTCTCGCTCCATCACTCCCTCTTTCTATCCCTCTCCCTCTTTGTTTCTCTCTCCTTATCTCTCTACCTTTCTCCCTCTCCCTCTCTTTACCCCTCTCCCTCCTTCTCTCCCTCCCTTTCCCTCTATCCTTCTATCTCTCTCTCCTCTTTCACCCCTACTCTCCAAATCCGTATCTCACTCTCTACCTTCATCCCTCTTTCCCTCTTTTTGTTCCCCTCTCCCTCTTACTCTCTCTCATGCTCTCTCTCTCTCTCTCCCTCTTTCTCTCACTATCTTTCTCCCTCTCGCCTCTCTCCTTTTCCCTTTCACACTTTCCCTTCCTCTCTCCCTATCTCTTTATCCACCTCGCTATTTATCCCTCTCTCCCTTTCTCCTCCTCTCCCATGCTCTTTTCCTTTCTCTCCCGCTCTCCATCTCCTCTCGCCTCCCTCTCTCCTTCCATCTCTCTTCCTATCTCCCTCTCTCCCTCTCCCTCTCCCTCTCTTCCTCCCTCTTCCCCCTCCCCCTTCCTTTTCTTTCCCTCTCTCCTTCTTTATCTATTCTCCCCCTATCTTTCTCACTCCCCTCCCTCCTTCTCTCTTTTCACTCCCTTTCTCTTACTCTCTCTATCTCTCCCTCTCTTTCTCCCTATTTCCCTCTCTCTCCCTCTCATCTACTCATCCCTCTCCTACTCTATCCTTCTCTATCCCACTCCTTCTCCCTTTTCTTCTCTCCCTAATCTCTTATTCTCTCTCCCTCTTTCTCTCCACTTCACCTCTCTCCCCCTCTTATCTCTCTCTCCCTCTCTCTATTCCTCTCTCTCTTTCCCTATCTCCGACTCTTATCCCCTCTCCCTTTCCCCTTTCCTTCTATCCCTCTCTACCTTTCCCACTCTTAATCTCTCTCTCTTTCCCAACCTCTCTCTCTCTCCTTCCCTTTCCCTCTTTCCATCTCCTTCTCTCCCTCTCACTCCCTCTCCCTCTCTCTCCTCTCTCCCTCTCCCTCTCTCATAATTCCTCTATCCCTCCCTCCCTCCTTCCCCCTCTCCCTCTCTTTCTCACTCTCCCTCTCTCTTTTCATTCCCTCGTTCTTACTCTCTCTATCTCTCCCTCCCTCTTTCCCTCTCTCTTTTCTCTATCTCCCCATCTCTCTCCCTCTATGTCCCTCCCTCCCACCCTCTCTTCCTCTCCCTATCCCTCTCTCTTTCTTCCACGCTTCCTTTCTCTCTCTTTATCACCTCTCTATCTTCTCTCTTTTCCTCTCTCTCTCCTATTCCTATCTCCTCTCACTTCCTCCCTCTTTCCTTTTATCCCTTCTACCTTTCCCTCTCTAAATCTCTCTCTCCCTTTATCTCTTTCTCTCTTATAACCCCTATGAAAATCCTTAATATTATATATATATATATATATAGCCTAGTATATTGTCATCCCAAAATACTCGAATGGCACATATACACAATTACACCTTCACTTATTTGAAGATTCGACCTATAACTTTATGCTCGTTTTAGTACAAGTCGTGCTAGGTGAACTATCATTGGACGATTGAATCTTAAACTTCAAAATTATGTTATGAATTATGTGTTTGGTATTTAAACCTAATTTTTGTATATGTTATGAATCAATATGTCTAATTTCTAATAAAAAAGGGATAGCATTTAATTATTCTCGAAGTTGGTATGTTGCCTAGTTGATTAGAGGTCGCCCTATAATAAACCACAAATTGGAAATGAGGGGAAAATGAATTCCTAGGATTTCACTCAAGAACCGTTTTGGCCTAAGTAACAAAATGAATAATATTGGACCCATTTTATGTAATTAAGGGCATAGGACTCAAGTAAAATTTAATTAGGTATACATTAGTAAGTTGAGATGAAAAAGTAATCTTTGGCCACTTTAAGGACCTATTCGACTTAAACCCTAAATATGGGGATTTGGATTCCAATCCTTCAATTCCATAATTAATGGTTTGAGTACACCCTAATAAGTATAAAGGGATGTTTAGATAGGAAAAATTTCTAGGTAAACCAAAAATTTGACCTAGAACATTTAAAAGCCCAATTAGCCCAAAATGCCCCAATTTGGGTTCGGAGAGAAAATGTCACTTTAGTATGTTTTAAACTGGTTTAAAATGCTACTAATTACATATGTCAAGTGAAGGATGAATTATACAATGAGACTTACTAAATTTAATGGTAGTAAAATGTTACGTGCAACATAAAGTTTATGACTTGACTAATATGAGTCAACGGTAATTGATTTTCCTTGGGGGAAATATTATGGAAGTGATATGGGAATATATCGAAAACCCTATATGGGTTGGATCTCATAATGATTTGATAGTTTAGGGTTTAACACTTATAGGGTGTTTAATAGGGTAAACGTAACTTCACGTGCATCATATGCATTTGGAGATGGATTGAACTTGTTGAGGTTATTCGATAGTAAATGATTGCTGAGGTTATTTAGCAATCATCGAAAATAGAGAAAACTTACTAATACCCGGGGTACCCTTAACATTTCAAATTGATGAGAATAGTGGGGGCAAGCGGAAAAATGTTGCATAACATATGCATCACCCTACTTACCGAGCTTTGGCTCACCCCGTTTGTTCTTGCATGCCATGATAGGTAAAAGCAATGGTAATACTAATAAGGACGTTGTTGGATCCTCCAAAAGGGCTCATGTGTGACACAAATACACTCGAAATCTATTTTTGTTTGTAATTCAACGAGTATGGTGTCAATAGGGGATTAAATGACCTCTTAAATAGTCCGTAAATTTATTTTTTTATTAGCGATATTTGCTACCGATATGTAATTTTTTTACACTTTTTTTCTATACTATGTTATTAATTTTTGAGCATGTACATACCGAGTTAAGTCGAATTAAATTATGTCGACGTGACGCTCCTCACTCGGCCACCTCTATTTGGATAATAGAGAGTGGACTAGGTTAGGGGCACCACATCTCTTCTTCCCTCTCCCTCTCCCTCTCTACATTACTATCCCTCTCGGTCCCTCTCACCCACTCTCTTCCTATCTCTCCCTCTCTCCCTCTCTTTCTCCCTCTCTCACCTTCTCTCTTCCTCTCTCTCCTTTCTCTCTCTCTCCCTCCTTCTCTCTCCCCCGTCTCTCTCTTCCTCCCTATCTCTCCCTTTCCCTCTCCCATCTTATCTCTCCCTCCCTTCTCTTTCCTCTCTCTCTCTTCTTGTCTCCTTCTTTATTCTTCCCTCTCTCTCACTCCTCTCACTCCCTCTCGTTTCTCGTTATCCATCTCCCTCTTACTCTCTTCCTCTCTTTTCCTTTTCCTCTCTCTCTCTCTCTCCATTTCCCCTCTCTCTTCTTATCCCCTTCTCTATCTTCCTCTCTCCTTATCTCTCTCCCCTCTCTTCCTCTCCCCTCTCCCTTCTCCCTCCCTCTCTCCCTCCATCTCTCTCATCTCTCCCTCTCTCTCCTACTCCCCCTCTCCCTCTTCCTCCTACTCTCTCCACCTTACTCTTCCTATCTCTCCCCCTCACTCTCCTTCTCTCCCACCCACTCTCACTCTCCCTTTCTCTCTCACTGTCTCTCCTACTTTTCCTCTCTCTCCCTCCCTTTCCCCATCCATCCCTCTCTCTCCTCTCTCTCCCTCTCTCTCCCTCTTTCTATCCCTCACCCTTTCTCTCTCTGCCCTCCTCTCTCCTTTTCCCTCCTTCTCTCACCCTCCCATTATCCCTCCCTCTACCTCCCTTCTTCTATCCCTCCCTCCTTCCCCTCTCCTTATCCCTCTTAACCGAGGTAGAGAGGTAGAGAGGGAGAGAGAAAAGGAGAGAGAGGGAGAGAGGAAGAGAGAGGGAGAGAATGAGAGGGAAAAGGAAAGAAAGGGAGAGAGAGGGAGGGAGAGAGAGGTAGTGAGAAGGAGTGAGAAAGGGAGAAGGAGAGAGGGAAAAAAGAGGGAAAGGGAGAGAGAGAGAGAGAGGAAAATAAGGAGAGGGAGAGAGAGATAGAAAGAGGTAGAGGGAGGGAGAGAGAGTGAGAGAGGGAAAGAAGGAGAGAGGGAGAGAGATGGATAAAGAGAGACAAAAAAGAGAGGGAGAGAGAAGGAGGGAGGAGAGTGAGTGATAAGTAGAGAGAAAAGAGAGAAGGAGAGAGGGAGGAAGGAGAAGGAGATGGAGATGGAGATGGAGATGGGGAGAGAGTGATAGAGAGAAGAAGAGAATGAGAGAAGAGGAGAGGAGGGAGAGAGGGGAGAGAGAGGGTAAGGAGAGGGAAAGAGAGGGGGAGGGAGGGAGAGAGAAGCGAGGGAGAGGGAGAGGGTGAGGGAGAGATAGAAGAGGAAGAGGGAAAAGGAGAGAGAGGTAAGGAGAGATGTATGAGAGAGTGATAAAGAGAAAGGGGAAGAGAGATAGAGAGAGATCAAGAAAAGAAGAGGTAGGGAGGGTGAGTAAGGGATAGGGGGAGAGGAAGTTAGAGAGGGAGAGACAATGAGAGAGGGAGGGAGAGGGGGAGAGAGAGGGAGAAGGAGAGGGAGAGAATAAGAGAGAGGGAGAGAGTAAGAGAGAGAGGGAGTAAGAAGGGAGAGAGATGGAGAAAGAGAGGGAAAAAGAGATGGAGAAGGAGAGAGAGATGAAGAGAGGGGGAGAGAAGGAGATAGTGAGAGAGGGAGGGAGGGAGAAAGGGAAAGATAGCGAGAGAGAGAGAGAGGGAGAGGGAGGGAGGGAGGGAGAGGAGAGGGAGAAAGGGAGTGAAGGAGATCGGGAGAGGAATAGGGAGAGAGAAAAGGAGGAGAGTTAGAGTGAGAGAGTGAGAGAGAATGAGGGGAGAGAGGGTAGAGGGAGCTAGAGTGAGGGAGTAAGAGAGAGTAAAGGACATAGAGAGTGGAAGAGGGATTGAGAGGGAGGGAGAAGGGGGAGTTAGAGAGGAAAAGAGGGAGAAAGATAGAGAGGAAGAGAAAAAGAATGGGTCGAGTAAAGTGAGCAAGATGGAGATAGAGAGAGAGAGAGATAAAGATAGAAAGGAGAATGGGAGGGTAGGGATGGAGAGAGGGAGAGTGGGAGAGAGAGGGACAAAGGAGAGGGAGATAAGGAGTTTGGAAGAGAGAGAGGGAGAGGGACAAAGGAGAGGGAGATAAGGAGTTTGGAAGAGAGAGAGGGAGAGGAAGAGACATAGAGGGAAAGTGGGGGGAGGGAGGGAGGGAGAAATATGAAAATAGAGGGATGGAGGGAGGGAGAGAGACGAAGAAAAAAGAGAGAGGGAGAGAGAAAGAGAGATAAGGACAGAGAGAGTGAGAGGGGAAGAGAGAGGCAGAGCAAGAGCAAGAGGGAGAGAGGTAGAGAGGGTTAGAGGAAGAGAGGGAAAGGGAGAGAGAGTGAAAGAAAGGGAGAGGGAGAGATGGTAGAGAGTGAGGGAGATAGAGGGAAGAAGAAAAATAGAGAGAGAGACAGGGAGAGAGGGTAGAGAGGGAGGTAGATAGAAAGGAGGAGAAAAGAAAAGAGAGAGAGAGGGGAGAGGGAATGATAGAGGGTGGGATAGAGGGAGGAGGGAGGGAGAGGGAGGGAGAGGGTGAAAAGGAGAGGGAGAGGGAGAAAGAATGGTAAAGCAAGGGAGAGAGGAGGATATGAGAGAGAGGGAAAGAGATAGAGAGTAGGAGAGGGAGAGAGAGGGAGGGAGGTAAGGAAAGAGAGGGAGATAGGAACAAAGAGTGGGAGAGAGGAAGAGAGGGAGAAAAAGAGGGAGAGAGAGGAAATGGGAGAGAGGGAGAGAGGGATCGAGAAAGAGGGATATGAATAGAGAGGGAGAGGGAGAGGGAGAGAGGGATCGAGAAAGAGGGAGATGAATATAGAGGGAGAGGAGAGAGGGGCGAGGGGGAGAGAGAAAGAGTGAGAGAGAGAGAGTGGGAGAGAGGGAGAAAGGGAGGGAGTAAATGGAAGTGAGAGAGATAAAGGTAAAGAGAAGGGGAGAAAGAGGGAGAGGGAGAGAAGGAGGGAGAGAGGGAGGGAGAAAGGAGGTGAGAGGGAGATAAAGAGAAAGGGAGCAAGAGGGAGAGGGAGAAAGAAGAAGAGTCGGAGAGAGGGGAAAAAGGGGGAGGATTGAAAGGAGAGAGGGAGAGTACGAGAGGGATGGGGAGAGAGAGAGAAAAAGAATAAGGAAAAGAAGAGGGGGAAAAAGGAATAGAGAGAAGGAGGGAAGGAGAGATAGAGAGGAGGGAGGGAGAAAGGGAGAGGAAGAGGGAGAGAGAGAGAGAGAGGAGTAAAAGGAGAAGGATACAAGGATTGATAGAAAAGGGGAGGGAGAGACTCGAGATAGGTATGCGAGAAAGAGGGTGAGAGGTAGGAAGGGGAAGAGATAAAGGGGTAGAAAGAGGGAAAGAGATAGATAGGGGGAGAGTAGGTGTGAGCGAAAGGGAGAGGGAGGGAGAGAGAGGGGTGGATGAAGGGAGAGGAAGAGGGAGAAAAAGAGGTAGAGAGGGGGAGGAAGAGAAGGTGGGAGAGAGAGAATTAGAGGGAGAGACGAGAAGGAGAGAGCAAAAGGGAGGGAGAGAGAGCGAGGAGGGAAGGGGAGAGAGTGGGAGAGAGCGATGGGAAAGAGGGAGAGAAAGGAGGAGACAGAGAGGGAGGAAGAGAGAGGGGTAGAGAGAGTGAAAGGGGCAGAGAGAGTGAGAATGGGAGAGAGTGGGAGGGACAAAGAGAAAGGAAGGGAGAGAAATAGACGAAGAGTGAGGGATAGAGAGAGAAAGAAAGATTGGGAGAGGGATATAAAGGGAGAGAGTGAGTGAGGAAGGGAGGGAGTGGGAGAGAGATAGAGGGGAGAGAGAGGAAGAAGGAGAAAGAGGAGGGATGGAGGGAGTGGGAGAGAGATAGAGAGGGAGAGAGAGGGAAAGGGAGAAAGAGGGGGAGCGAGAAGGAGAGAGAAAGAGAGAGAGGGAGAGGGGTGTGGGAGAGGTTGGCAAGGATAATGAGAGAGAGGGAGACTAGGAGAGAAAGATGGTAAGGTTGGAAGGAAGAGAGGAAGAGAGAGGTAGGGCGTATAAAGAGAGGTAGAGAGGGAGATAAAGAGAGATGGAGATATAAAGGGGAAGAGGGACGGAGACTAGTGAGAGGGAGAGAGAGGGGGAAAGAGAGAGAGGGGAAAGAGAGGGAGAAATGGAGGGTGAGGGAGAGAGAAGGAGAGGAAGGAGATGGAGTTAGAGGGAGGGGGAGAGAGAGATAAAGAAAGAGGGAGAGAGATAGAGAGTAGTAGAGAGGGAGAGAGCGAGAGAAAGGGGGATAGAGAGGGAGGAGGGGAAGAAAGGGAGAGAGGGTGCAAGAGACGATGATAGAGAGGGAGAGAAAAATAACAAAATAGAGGGAGAGAGAGAGATAAGAGGAGAAAGAGGATGGAGAAAGAAAGGAAGAAGGGGAGAAAGGGAGAGAGATAGAGATATAGGGAAGAAAGAGAGAGGGAGAGATGTAAAGAGAAAAGAGAGAGGGGACGAGAGGGAGGTCAAGAGAGGAAGAGAGGGAGAGAGAGGGAGAAAGAGAGAGAGAAGGAGAGATAGAGATGGAGATAGAGGAAGAGGTGGAGAGATAAAGAGTAGGAGAGAGGGAGAGAGGAGAGAGAATGGGAGAGAGAGATATGTAAGGAGTAGGAGAGAAAGTGGTTGAGAGTGAGAGACCAAAAGAGAGGGAGGGAGAGGGAGGTAGGGGGAGAGAGGGAGAGAGAGATATATAAAGAGTAGGAGAGAAAGTGGTTGAGAGTGAGAGACCGAAAGAGAGGGAGGGAGAGGGAGGTAGGGGAGAGAGGGAGAGAGTGAGAGAGAGGGAGGGAGAGGGAGAAAGAGGGAGAGGGAGAGAGGGAGGGAGAGAGGGAGGGAGAGAGGAGGTGAGAGGGGGATAAAGAGAAAGGGAGCAAGAGGGAGAGGGAGAAAGAAGAAGAGTGGGAGAGAGGGGAAAAGGGGGAGGATTGAAAGGAGAGAGGGAGAGCGAAAGGGAGAGTAGGAGAGGGATGGGGAGAGAGAGAGAAAAAGAATAAGGAAAAGAAGAAGGGGGAAAAAGGAATAGAGAGAGGGAGGGAAGGAGAGATAGAGAGGAGGGAGGGAGAAAGGGAGAGGAAGAGGGAGAGAGAGAGAGAGAGGAGTAAAAGGAGAAGGATACAAGGATTGATAGAAAGGGGAGAGAGAGACTCGAGATAGGTATGCAGAAAGAGGGTGAGAGGCGGGAAGGGGAAGAGATAAAGGGGTAGAAAGAGGGAAAGAGACAGATAGGGGGAGAGTAGCTATGAGCGAAAGGGAGAGGGAGGGAGAGAGAGAGGGTGGATGAAGGGAGAGGAAGAGGGAGAAAAAGAGGTAGAGAGGGGGAGGAAGAGAAGGTAGGAGAGAGAGAATTAGAGGAAGAGCGGAGAAGGAGAGAGCACAAGGGAGGGAGAGAGAGCGAGGAGGGAAGGGGAGAGAGTGGGAGAGAGCGATAGGGAAAGAGGGAGAAAAAGGAGGAGACAGAGAGGGAGGAAGAGAGAGGGGTAGAGAGAGTGAAAGGGGCGAGAGAGAGTGAGAATGGGAGAGAGTGGGAGGGACAAAGAGAAAGGGAGGGAGAGAAATAGACGAAGAGTGAGGGATAGGGAGAGAAAGAAAGATTGGGAGAGGGATATAAAGGGAGAGAGTGAGTGAGGAAGGGAGGGAGTGGGAGAGATATAGAGGGGGAGAGAGAGGAAGAGGGAGAAAGAGGAGGGATGGAGGGAGTGGGAGAGAGATAGAGGGGAGAGAGAGGGAAAGAGAGAAAGAGGGGGAGCGAGAAGGAGAGAGAAAGAGAGAGAGGGAGAGGGGTGTGGGAGAGGTTGGCAAGGATAATGAGAGAGAGGGAGACTAGGAGAGAAAGATGGTAAGGTTGGAAGGAAGACAGGAAGAGAGTAGTAGGGCGTATAAAGAGAGGTAGAGAGGGAGATAAAGAGAGATGGAGAGAGAGAGGGGAAGAGGGATAGAGACTAGTGAGAGGGAGAGAGAGGGGGAAAGAGGGAGAGAGAAAAAGAGAGGGAGAAAGGGAGGGTGAGGGAGAGAGAAGGAGAGGAAGGAGATAGAGTTAGAGGGAGGGGGAGAGAGAGATAGAGAGTAGCGAGAGAGGGAGAGAGCGAGAGAAAGGGGGATAGAGAGGGAGGAGGGGAAGAAAGGGAGAGAGGGTGAAAGAGACAAGTGATAGAGAGGGAGAGAAAAATAACAAAATAGAGGAGAAAGAGAAGGAATGAGAGAGAGGGTGAGAGAGAGATAAGAGGAGAAAGAGGATGGAGAAAGAAAGGAAGAAGGGGAGAAAGGGAGAGAGATAGAGATATGGGGAAGAAAGAGAGAGGGAGAGATGTAAAGAGAAAAGAGAGAGGGGACGAGAGGGAGGTAGTGAGGGGAAGAGAGGGAGAGAGAGGGAGAAAGGGAGAGAGAAGGAGAGATAGAGATGGAGATAGAGGGAGAGGTGGAGAGATAAAGAGTAGGAGAGAGGGAGAGAGGAGAGAGAATGGGAGAGAGAGATATGTAAAGAGTAGGAGAGAAAGTGGTTGAGAGTGAGAGACCAAAAGAGAGGGAGAGAGAGAGATATAAAGAGTAGGAGAGAAAGTGGTTGAGAGTGAGAGACCGAAAGAGAGGGAGGGAAAGGGAGGTAGGGGAGAGAGGGAGAAAGTGAGAGAAAGGGAGGGAGAGGGAGGAAGAGGGAGAGGGAAAGAAAGTTATAGAGGGAGGGAGGGAGAGAGCGAGGATAGAGGGAGAGAGATAGTGATAGGGAGAGGAAGATAGAGGAAGTAAGTTAGAGGGATAGAGAACGGGAGGAAGGGACATAGAAAGAGGGAGAGAGAGGGAGGAAGAGGGAGACAACTAGAGAGAGGAAAAAAGGAGAGAGAGACGAAGAGGGTTGGTGAGGGAGAGGGAGATAGAGAGGGAGAGAGAAAGAGAGTGAAAGAGAAGCGAGAGAGGGAGAAGAGGGAGAGAGGAAGAGGGAGAGAGGAAGAGAGGGGTGGAGAGATAAGGAGAGAGAAAGAGAAAGAAGGATAGTGGGATAGAGAGTAGGTGAGAGGGAGAAAGGGATATTGAGATGGTGAAAGAGAAAGAGAGAGAGAGAGAAAGGGAGGGAGAGAGAGAGATGGGGAGGGAAGGAGAGAGGGAGATAAGGGAAGAAAAGGAGGGAGAGGGAGAGTGAGAGAGAAAGAGGAAGGGGTGGGAGACAGGGAGAGAGAGAGAGGGAGAGAGAAAGAGAGAGGGAGAGAAGAGAGAGAGAGATAGAGAGTAGAAGAGTGGGAGAGAGCATGAGAAAGAGAGGGAGGGGGAGAGAGGAAAAGAGAGAGAAAGAGAGAGTGAGAGGAAGAGTGTGTGTTCCAAATATAATGGGAGGGAGAAGGATTAGGAGAGAGGGAGAGATGGGATAGAGAAAGAAAGGAAGAAAGGGAGAAAAGGAAAGAGATAGGGAGATAGGGAAAGAAAGAGAGAGAGGGAGAGATGTAAAGAGAGAGGAGAGAGAGGGCGAGAGGGAGGTTAAGAGGGAGAGATTGGGAGAGAGAGAGAGAAGGAGAGATACGATTGAAGGGAGAGGGGGAGAGAGATAAAGTAGGAGAGAGGGAAAAGAGAAGGAGAATAAGAGAGATAGAGAGACATAGAGAATGGGAGAGATAGAGGTTGAGAGTGAGAGAGGGAGGGAGGAAAAGGGAGAGTTAGAGAGGGAAGAGAGAACGAGGAAGAGGAAGGGAGATAGAGAGAGGAGAGAGAGAGGGAGGGAGGGAGTAGGAGAGAGGGAGAGAGAGGAAGAGGGAAGAGAAGGAGAGAGAAAGTAGGTGAGAGCGATAGAGAGCGGGAGATAGGAGATAAAGAGAGAGAGAGAGAGAGAGAGGGGAGGGAGGCGAGGAAGAGGGAGAGAGAGCTTACGAGAGGGGAGAGAGAGGGGGAGAGAGAGATAGAGAAGGTAGGAGAGGGAGACAAAAGGAGAGAGAGAAAGAGAGTGAAATAGAAGGAGAGGGGGAGAATAGGGAGGGAGAAAGAGGGAGAGAGGAAGAGAGAAGAGAAGAGAGAAGGATAGAGAGAGATTGGTTGAGAGGGACAGAGGGATATTGAGAGGGTAAGAGAGATAGAGAGATAGGGAAAGAGAGAGAGAGGGATGAGAGAGAGAGGGGAGGGAGGAAGAGAGGGAGAGAGATGGAGAGAGAGGGACGAGAGAGAGGGGAGAGAGGAAGAGAGGGAGAGAGATAAAGAGAGTGCAAGAGAGAGGGGGAGAGTGAGGGAGAGGAAGGGAGATAAAGAGAGGGAGAGGAGGGAGCAAAAGAGGGAAAGAGAAGTAAAGATCGATAAAAGGGAGAGAGAGAGAGAGAGGAAAAGAGAGAAAGTATGTTAGAGTGATAAAGAGCATAAGGAATAAGATGGAGAGAGAGGGAGAAAAAGAAGGAGGGAGTGAGATAGACTTGGATAGAAGTGAGATATATATATATATATATATAAGAAGGGAGAGAGAGGAACGAGTGGGAGAGGGAGATGGAGAATGATAGAGAGTGAAAAAGAGGGAGAGAGGGAGATAGAAAGGAGAAGGGAAGAGAGAGAGAGAGGGAGAGACTAAGAGAGATAGGGAGAGAGAGAGAGGTTGAGAGAGAGAGATAGGGAGAGAGAGATAGGGATATTAAAAGGGTGAGAAAGAATGAGAGAAAGCGAAGGAGGGAGGGAGAATAAGAGAGGAGGGAGAGAGAGAGGGAGAGAGACAGAGAGAGGGAGGGAGATGGGGAAGGGAAAGAAAAAGGAGGAAGGGAGGAGAGAACGAGAGAGAGGGAGAGAGAGAGGGTGTGAGAGGGAGAGAGGTGGAGTGAGAGAGTGAGAGAGAAAGAGAAAGGAAGAGGGAGAGAGAAGGTAAGAGAGGGAGAGGGTGTGAGAGAGAGGGAAAGAGAGAGAGAGATGAAGAGAGGGAGGGAGGGAGAGAGAAGGAGAAAGGGGGTGAGAGAGAAAGAGGAAACAAAAAGTAAGAGAGAGAGAATAAGAGGGAGAGATCGTGAGAGAGAGGGAGAGAGGGAGAGGGAGGGATAAGGAGAAAGAGAGAGTAGGAGAGATGGAAAACGAGAGAGAGAAAGAGAGAAAGATGGGTAGAGAGGGATAAGAAGGAAGGAGAGAGAGTAAAGGAGAGAGAAGGAGAGAGTTGGAGGGAGGGAGATTAAGAGTAAGAGAGTGAGAGAGAGAGAAAGGGAGAGAGAGGGAGAATGAGAGAGAGGAATAGAGGGGGAGAGAGACAGGGGGGAGGGAGAGAGAATGAGAGTGGGAAAGAATTATGAAAAATTCAAAATTGGGTTTTTAATTGAAAAGAATTTAGGAAATATGAAGAATTAAGTTATAAAAATGCAATTAAAGATGAATGAATTGAGAATTAAGTGGATTAGAATAGAATTATTATTTTAATTAAGGATTAATTGTTTAAAGTTTGAATTGAATTAAGAATAGATTATGGATAAGTGAAGTTGATGATGGGTAATTGGATTATTGGCGTAAGATTATAGAGTGAACATAGAATTCATTTAGAAATTGTATAAAATTAGTTGAGAGAGTAAGAGTTTAGTTAAGTTATCAGATTGAATGTTTCGATCAATTTCATTCTTATAGATAATCTTGTATTTTTATTTTTAGAATAATTCATTGTTTTGAATTATTATTTTATATGTGATATTGATGGTTATTCCACCATCTTGTATTGTTAGATTCTTTGGAGCGGATGACTCCATATTAGCAAACTTAATTCTCGTTCGATCCGTTGATTGTACTCGTGAGTGGATATTATATAGCATATTATGCTTTTAAATTCCTTTGACATAACTATTATGCACCATCAATTTCTCTATGATTTAATTAGATTCCTTAGAACTTAGATGGGAATAGACCTCATGAGCATTTAAAATGATTTTGTAA
Organism: Dovyalis caffra; assembly: GCA_963924115.1. Lineage (NCBI taxonomy): Eukaryota > Viridiplantae > Streptophyta > Magnoliopsida > Malpighiales > Salicaceae > Dovyalis > Dovyalis caffra. The sequence continues at coordinate 110,919 of CAWUPB010000882.1, read as the reverse complement.
CAAAAATGATTTGATATGATCTAAAAAGAGATTTGAGTATATTTGAACAAGCATTTTACTTAGTTTGATGTATTATTATGGATTTAAATATAAATTTACTTTAGATTGTTATTTTGATTATTCGTATAGTTATTTATAATGTTTATTTGATATTGAATTGCATTATCAATCTAGTTTTGAGCATACGTGCTATTTAATAAACTATATTTAAGTATTTTGAAATATATCTAAGCTTATATGGTCTTTGATATGATTTAGTTACCTTGGGATATCTAGCTATGGGGGCATAGCCTTTGAGCTCAATGATACGAGGCTTTAACTAATAGGAGAGAAGCAATGCTAACTCATGTGTTAGCTAACATACGAAAACCTAATCATGAGGGGCATGATCTTTGGGTATTCACTTCCAATAATATGTTATGTTTTCACCCTAAGTGTAATGTAAACTTAAGTATGATTTGATTTGATTATGATATGTAAGTGCAATTCAAATACTTGATTTGATTTGATTTGATTATGATATGTAAGTGCAATTCAAAACTTGATTTGATTTGAGTATGATATATGTATATATAAATTTTTTGATGATTTGATACGAATTGATTTTGAACCATTTAAGATTCAATATTTATGATATGTATTTGTTTTGAGAAAATAAACATTGCATCTTGATTCAAATTTTAAGCTATCATCCATAGTCCATTCCCCCTTAGATACATTATATAATATTTACTCACCTCGTTGTTGATTTACTCACCCTCGATAATTTTAGTTTTGTAGGGCTTGTGAAACTGCCCTTTTAGCTTCCACTTAACTTCTTATCTTAAAGTCGGCATATTGATCACGTGGCTTATTTGCTTGTAATCTCTTAGAACCTATATTTGATTTTGTTATAATTCTTAAAAGCTCTGCAATTATATCTTATGAGAGTTATATTAAAAATTAATTATGGTTATTATTTAAAGAAATGCAAGAATATTATAGAATTATAATTTATGTTGAAGTTATAAGGTAATGAGTATTAGGTTGGGATATCATAAAATTAAATGATGTTTGATGTACTATAAATTTAAGGATTTAAGTTTAGATATTCGAGGCTTGCTTGAGTCGAGGTGGGCTCATGGTTCCCTCGATTCTTATGCCGATCATGGACCACACCTAGGGTCATAACAAGTGTTGATATCATAACATAGGCTTTAGTTCTATTTTAATCCATGTCCTTATTTTAAATTACATAGATCAATCAACTAGTGTATGCCTTGGCTTCTATATTTATAGTCTTACATCACATGCAAAAAGTAGGGTTTATCACGCATAGTTACCTCATATGGTTTGCTTGATTATCACACACCATCATGTCATATTTACTTTTCATCTCGTGTCATTTAGCTTCGCCTATATGGCTTTCTTTCTCCGGAATACAACTCCATGGTTATGTATGATCGTATCACTTTTTGCCTTCACCCTATGCCTCTATGCTTCTACCATTGTGGCTTTTCTTCCTTCTTTAGATGATAGCTCTATGGTGACACATGGGTATGTCAGCTTTTTACACAAACTATGCTTATTCCTTCTACCCCATGTGTCTTCTTATGCTAACCACACACGAGCATGCCAAATTTCTATGCAACCCACGCTTATTCTTTCAGCCCATGTGTTTTCTTATACTAAACACACATGGGCATGCCAAATTTTCTATGCAAATTATTCTTATTCGTTTCGCATATTTGTCTTCTTATGACAAACACACAAATACGTTTTAAATTTTCTACACAACCTGTGCTTACCCATTATGCCCTTGTGCTTTCTTATGCTAAATACATGCATGGGTGTGTCATGCTTATTCCTCCTAAAGGACCATGTATCCTATGGAGGTACGAAATAAATAAAAAAATTTCTCCATCTAAAGGGACCATGATCATGTCATTAAATCAACTAACTATATATGCATGAATTAAAGCAATGAATAGAGAATTACCTCTCGTAGCATAGATCTAAATTCTTTAGCAAAAAAGCCATCCAAAAAAAGTCATCCAAGTATTTGGCCTCTATTGATGATCCATGCAGTCCAAGCACCCACAAAGAAGCACTCAAAATTGATAGAGTGCTAGCTCCACCTTTTCTGATTTATATACTATTTCCTATAGAAATTTTATCTAGGCAAGTTTACGACAACCCAAGAGAAGAGGGAGAGAGAGTGGTGTACTAGGGTTTTTGGGAAAAGCTGTTTCCCCCCTTTTTTTTCTTTCTTAGCCATGTGCCTTCACCCCCCCCCTTTTTCTTTATTGGCCGAATTCTCTCTCTTTATCAATAAATGCTTGTATGCCACACCTCTCCCTCCGATATATTTATAGGAGAGACTTGCTTATCCTCTAAGAACAAGGAGGGGGAACAACGAGTCCTTTAAGGACTCTAGGTTATTGCTTTCTAATCCTCCTAGGACTAGGAGTTATTTTATATGTGGGCTTTTTGATCTTTATCTTTAAAATATTCATCCTTATGCATAAGGTTGATGTTTATCCTTCCACCAAAATATCTTAAGGCTTTTAATTACACCTCTTAGCCCAAAACCATTTTATCTTAAGGCTTTTAATTACACCTCTTAGCCCAAAACCATTTTGGTCCAATTAATTTATTTGGACTATCCAAATAAATAATCTTAGATAATTTTAGGTAGCCCAAATTAGGAAATAATTTTTCAAAATACCCTATAACCTAAATTAGGAAACTCATTTCCATTTTAGGTTATTTACTTCCAAATTAAAAAACTAATTTCTAAAATAGAAAATTTTTCATTTGAGAAAACTTTCATTTAAGAAAATTTCCATTTTAGGAAACTTTTTTCAAAATAGGAAACTTTCAAAATTGAAAACTTTTTCCAACGTCTTTGCTTCTCTTTAATCATGTCAATACTTAAACTTATGCGTGTGACTCAATAGGCTTCTAGATATGTTGGCAATGTATGAAGAACAAAAGACTAATCTTTTATCTCTTAATACATAAATCAAGATTAACCTTTAGCAATGCATCATGACTACCCAATTCTATAGAAGGATTAATTAATCCATTATTACTTTTCACGAGCATGGTTACTATACAATTCGGTCTTCATGTCAACTTATCACACTTGTGATCTTGAACTTGGTTATAAGTCTTATTCGATTATGATAACACAATTTTTCTTCAATTCTCAAATGTCTTAGCTCTTAGAGTAAACCAACTATGCTCTATTGGTGTACTCTTACTATGGCTTTGATTCTCAATTGTCTTAGCTCTTAGAGTAAACCAACTTTGCTCTATTGGTGTAATTTTACTATGACCATAGTTTTCTTGAGTAGACATTCATTGAAGTACAATGTGATAACTCCTTTAGCATATAAGGAATGACATGTCCTATCTTAGTCATATACCTATCTCTATTAGATTCCTAGTGTACCTAATGATTTACCCATGTGCAATGCTTTACTAGGTCCATCAAAACAAGTTTCCAAGTGTATAAATCCTCTAATAAGATAACCATGATAACTTCAAGTCTAAGGACTACTTGTACCTATCTCATATGTGATTCTCATTGATCGAACCAAATGGTTCTCATGGCGAGTCAAGTCTAGTGATATGTTCTCTAACATGTCAAAGCACATACAAAGAATGACATGTCCTATCTTAGTTATACACCTACCTTCATTATATTCCTAGTGCACCCAAAAAATCACTCACGTGCAACCCTTTACTAAATCCATCAAAACGAGTGTCAAAGTGCATAAATCCTCTAATAAAATAACCATGATGACATCAAGTCTAAGGATTACTTGTACTCATCTTGTATGAGATTCCCATAGACTAAACCAAATGGGTTATCATGGCAAGTCAAATCCAATGATATGTTCTCTAATATAAACCACCTAAGTGCTTGCTTTGGTATCATCATGCCAATACGTGTGAGATCTCCTACTGCTATCATATAACATAAGCATAGCACTCACAAGTCTAATCGCATATAGTCAATGTCCATTCTTGATAATGCTACAACTTGGGACATTTAATGATATCATTTATCCGTATTAGTGTTTGTCTCATATCTTTCAATCAATCACTAATACAAATGCATATCATATGGACTTTTATGTAGTTCTATTTAATCAATAAATGTAAATGAAAAAAATTAATAAAAAGACTTCTTTATCATAAACATGCAATGACATAATAACTCAAACTCATCCAAACATGGTTAGATCATTATACCTACACTAATAATCTTTCACTTGCACTTGAGTCAACCAGCCATATCCCTTAATCTAGACAATTGAGTAAAGGTCTCATGTTTTAGTTATGAAAAATGCTTAGTTAAGAGGTCAACTATGTTATTGTGAGTGTGGACCTTTTCTATCCTTATGTTTCCATGATTGTTTATCTCTATAATCAAGTGGTAATGAAGCGAGTACATGCTTGGATCATTGATGAGACCTTGGTTCCTTAGCTTGCTCTATGGATCCTTTATTATCGACTATAAAGCTATATGACAATGGAATAAATCTTTCTTTGATTTTTTTATACTAAACCTTTTAGTATCATGTCATTGTATCTCGCCTTGGGAGACGGACTCCTTAGATTCTAAGTGATATATTTTTATAGATCTACACTCTTAGATTGTAAGTTATTCTCCCATGTTATACTTGAAAAATTACTTTTAGATATCTTAATCTTTTGTAGTTTACAACACGATAATATTATAGTTGAGGAGTAATTTGTTTAATTTTTCATGTTGAATAACCTTGACTATTAGGCTCCCATTGACTTCTTGTATACACAAGGTTTGTCTTTGTTTTTGGTGAATAATCAAACTCTTTGATTGTTTCATTAAAACGTCGACTCTTATTCCTAGCGACATGCTCAAATCCATAAATGGACTTTTGCATTTTCCAAGTCTTATTTGCATTTTCTTGAGAACCATTAGGGTGTGTCATCTACATATCCTTTTTATTCGCCTTTTCTAGGAATCAATGTCTAACATTGTCATTTCATAAGTGTTAGCTTCATCATCCCTTTTAGGGCTCACATCACCATGTATGGAGATAAGAAGATCATATCTTTTTATTTTTCTTTTGACGAATTTCTTTTAAAGTTATGAAGTTCTTAGGTTTTTTTATGGGATAGTTGTAACACTTTGTAACCATTCTACTTAGGGTTCCTCTAGTAAAGTGTCAATTTATGAGTCTACTCGAATTTTATTGAGTTCAAGTTTAGTCCCACTATTTCTAGCATCCATAAATTCCTTCCAAAGGAATATAGCACACCTAGTCATGAACAACATTTTGCTCTAATGGTAAGATATTGACACCATTTTATTTGCTTTGGATTTCTCATAAATTAGCACTTCATTGATTTTAGGCTTTAGTTTGTCTTTATCAAACCTTTTGACATATACTTCATAGCCTCAAATCTTAAAGAAAGATGAATTCATTTTCCTTCCTTTCCATATCTCATATGAGGTCTATTTAAGATTTAAGTAGAACCTAATTCAATGTAAAGGTTATAGTAAGGAGTATTCATCCAAAATAAAATGAGGATATTGATTCGACTCATTATGGACCGACCATGTCCTATATGTGATATCCATAGAAAATCTCATTCTCTTTTAGGTGATCTAAAATTTTAGCATTCAAGTATTTATCACCTCGATCTAATTGAAATGCCTTAACACTTTTGCTAGCTTGTCACCCGACTTTTAAGTCTAAACTTTTGAACCTTTCAAACACTTTGAACTTATATCTTATAACCAAAACATGATCTACTATCATTAAAGGTTATGTGACAAGCATGTTCTCCTCTTGCATGGGTGACCATGGGCCCACATACATCTCTATGTGTAGGGCCTTTATTAATTAGTAGCTCTTTTTTTTTCAACTAAAAGGGGATTCAAGTCTTTTTGCCAAGTAAGCAAAACTCCCTAGACATTATCAAATGATTCTAGATATCTATTTATAAATAGATTGGATATGAGATTCTTGTTTCTATGGTTAAGTTGATGTTGCTACAAATTTATGTTGTTTTAGATCATTTGAGTATTTTAGTATTTATATTACATATATAGGAGTTATGTTCAAAACATATATTTATTATCAAGATATTTTCATAAAAATCATCTTTAAAAATAACCATTATTCTTTTTTTTAAAAAAATACTTGTTCAAAATAAAAAATGAAAATAACATCTTTAGTCTCTACTAATACTAATAATTGAGTCTTAACACATTCCTACATGGTAGTGCTAGCTTATGAATACCTACATCTAATGGTCCAACTCTTGATCCATTGTAGTCTTATAGGTCATCTCCCTTAAAACTATTTTTCTTTCTTTTCTAAACTCCTATACATTTCAAAAAATATGAGCATCGTATATAGTATCATATACCTATGGCATGGAATTTTAGAAATAAAAAAATCAGCTTTAATGACATAAATATATGAGGTGGTGGTAGAACTCATCCTTCGCATCCCTTCTAGGTACTCTTTGCAATTGCACTTCTAATGCCCTTTCTTCTTGCAATGAAAACAGACTACATCCTTTGGGTTATTCTTAGCCTCGAATTTTTAACTCCTCTAATAGGCGTAGTTGAAGACTTCTTCTTCTTGAGCTTTTTCTTGCCTTTTACTCGTACCATTTCCCTTATTAACCAAAAGTATAGAACTCTTGTTCTTTTTATTAATTTTAGTTTGAGCTTCCCTTAGCATGGATAACAACTCTCCAAAAGTGTTTTCCATGTGCATCATGTTGAAGTTCATGATGAACTATCCAAAGCTATTAGGTAAATATTGCAATACTAGGTCAATGAATAATTTAGCAACTATTTTAAGTTCAAGTTTGAAAGTCTATTGATATAGCCTATCATTTTAGTGGCATGCTTTTCGACATTGGATCCCTTATCCATTCTAGTTTTAAAGAGCTTTCTTTCTATCTCATAATGCTCATGCCTAGTATTCTCCTCAAATAAGCTTTTAAGCTTTTCTATGATCTTAAAAGCTTATGAGCTTTTGTGTTGGTGCCTATGCTCCAATGTCATAACGATAAACATGATGCTCGAGTAGTGATTGCATCATCTCTATTTTTTATCCATGCTATATGAGCTTCGACTTGATCTTAGTTGGGAGAGCTTTCTTTATCGTATAGAGAATTTTCTCATGTTGGAGGACTAACCTAAAATTTATTTCCCGAGTCAAGGAAGTTTATGCCATTGAAGGCATTACTTCTATCAATTATCGATCATATTAATGTGTTGCCAATCATATTGTGCAATCTGATAGGATAGAAAAATATTCAATTTGGGTAATTAAATTGCATAAAATAAAACAAAGCATAAATCAAAGAAGTAAAATCTATGTTTGCTCCCACTATTTTCTTCAAGTTCTATAACCTTCAATTTAGGACTCAAGAAATTTTTTGATTCATTGTCTTAGTGGGTTAGGATCCCATCCTCTAACATACATTAACCTTAACTTATCTTAACAAGTCATACATGAAGGATTAGGTAAGTTACTCCTTACCAATTCTATCTAATGTAATTTCTAATCTCATTATATGACAACTCCTTATCATATAACATCTTATGTGAATACCAATCCTTGCCTACAAATTTATTAGACCTTGAGTTATCTTAACAAATGTAATAACTCATTTAAGTTAGACACTGATATTTGAGGTTGTTGCATGGCCCATGATTTGTTTTCCTCGAAGAAGAAGTGACCTTGAATTATCTCAACAAGCCAACAACGACCAAAAGAGTTCCTTTCTCATAACGTTAAAAGGAAATTAACTTAATATTTTATTTGAAGGAATTAATTTGGCTAGTCTCATCCTAGCATGCATACTAATCAATAATCACATCATTCCTAACATGCATACTAATATTAATCACATAATAAACATTCATATCATGCATGAAATAAAGGATCGATGAATGGTAGTGGATCTCTAATACTAGCCCCCTCGAGCCAAGGCACCCCTTTACTAGGTCCATCGAAATGAGTGTCAAAGTGCATAAATCATCTAATAAGATAACCAAGATAACTTTAAGTCGAAGGACTACTTGTACCAATCTCGTATGAGATTCCTATTAGTGTTGGTGCCCAAGATCCAACCATGTTTGGATGAGCTCATGTTAATATGTTATTGGATCATTTATTTTAATAATAATAAAGAATTCATTCTATTAATTCTTATGTTTACATGTTGATAAATTTAGTAGAATTAGATAAAAGTCCTTATGATATACATTTGCAGCAGTGATTGATCGAAAGATGTGAGACAAACACTAATGACATAAATGATATCATTAAATATCCCAAGTCGTAGCATCATCAAGAATGGACATGGATAATATGCGGATAGACTTGTGAGTGCTATGCTCATACTATATGATAGCAGATCGGAGATCTCACACCTATTGGCATGATGATGCCAAAGAAAGCACTCGGGTGATTTATGTTAGAGAACATGTCATCGGATTTGACTCATCGTGCGAACTCATTTGGTTTAAGTCTATGAGAATCTCATACGACATGGGTACAAATAGTCCCTAGACTTGAAGTCATCATGGTTATCTCATTAGAGGACTTATGCACTTTGACACTTGTTGCGGTGAACCCATTAATGGGTTACACGTGAGTGATTCATTTGGTGCACTAGAAATCCAATGGAGATAGGTGTATGGCTAAGATAGGATATGTCATTCCTTGTATGCTAAAGGAGTTTTCACATTGCACTTTGATAAATGTCCGCTCAAGAAATCTATGGTCATAGTAGGAGTACACCAATAAAGCACGGTTGGTTTACTCTAAGAGCTAAGACATTTGAGAATCGAAGAAAACTTATGTGATCATAATCAAACAAGACTAATAACCAAGTTTGAGATCACAATATGATAAGTTGACATGAGGATGAATTGTATGGTAACCATGCTTGTGAAAGGTAATAATGGATTAACTAATCCTCCTAGAGATTGAGTAGTCATGATGCCTTGCTAGATGCCACTCTTGATTTATGTATCAAGAGATGAAAGGGGAGTTTTTTATTCTTGATACATTGCCAACATATCTAGGAGTTTATTGAGTCACACGCATAAGTTCAAGTATTCACATTACAAATGAGAAACAAAGATATTGGAAAAGTTTCCAATTATGAAAGTTTCCTATTTTGGAAAGATTTTCCTAAAATGGAAAATGAAAAGTTTCCAAAATGGAAAGTTTTCTAAAATGGAAAATGGAAAGTTTCCTAATGAAAGTTTCTTATTTTAGAAATCGGTTTCCTAATTTGGAAGTTAGTTTCAAATTTGAAAATAAAGAACCTAAAAGGAAAGGAGTTTCCTAATTTAGGTTAAAGGGTATTTTGAAAAATTATTCCCTAATGTGGACCATGCCAAAATAATCTAAGAATATTTATTTGAATAGTCCAAATAAATTAATTGGGCTAAAATAGTTTTGGCCCATTAGGTTTTATTAAAAGCCTTAAGATAATTTTTGTGGGAGAATAAACATCAACCTTATTGGATAAGGATGAATGTCTTAAAGATAAGCATTAAGTAGTCCACATATAAAATAACTCTTTAACCTTAGATGATAAAGATGAAATAACCTAGAGTCCTAATTAGGGACTTAGGTCTGCCTCTTTCATTATCCTTGGAGGACAAAGAAACTCTCACCCTATAAATAGGAGGATAGGTGTGGAAAAAAGAGAGAAATGTATACATTGAGATTCGACCAAGCTAAAAAATATATATATAGCAAAATTTGACCAACCCTAATACCAACCTAGGGCATACGGCAAAGAAAGAAAAATAGAGAAAATAGTTTTCTCCTAAACCCTAGCAAGCCATACTCTTTCCTCCTTGAAGAAGGTTATCACAAAGTTGCTCGGGATTGATTGCTCATGGAAAAACTTAATCGGAAAAGGTAGGGCTAGCACCCCATCGGTTTTGAGTACTTCTTAATGGATATTTAGGCTGGATTGATCATCAATAAAGGCTGGACACATAGACGACTAATCAAAGAAAAGAAATTTAGATCTGCGCTATAAGAGATAATCCTTTACTTTTATCATATTATTCATGTATGTATGATTAGTTGATTCAACAACATGATCTTAGGCCCTTAGATAGAGGAAAATGTTTATTTCTTTCGCACCTCCATACGATGTATGATCCTTAATTTCCATAGATTAAACCAAATGGGTTCTCATAGCGAGTCAAGTCTAGTGATATGTTCTCTAACTAAATCACCTAAGTGCTTGATTTGGCATCATCATGCCAATAGGTGTGAGATCTCCTACTGCTATCATAAAACATGAGCATATCACTCATTAGTCTAACCACATATAATTAGATCCTTCATGCATTTGGACTTGTACATGCCAAATGAGTTACCTCAACAAATCTAACAACTTATTTAAGTTAGACCTAATATTTACGACGTTGCATGGCCCATGATTTTTTTCCTCGAGGAAGAAGTGACCTTGAATTATCTCAACAAGCCAATAACGACCAAGAGAGTTCCCTTCTCATAACGTTAAAAGGAAATTAACTTAATAATTTATTTGAAGGAATTAATTTGGCTGGTCTCATCCTAGCATGCATACTAATCAATAATTGCATTATTCCCAACATGTATACTAATATTAATCACATAACAAATATACATATCATGCATGACACAAAGGATCGATGAATGGTAGTGGATCTCTAATACTAGCCCCCTCGAGCCAAGGTAACCCTTTACTAGGTCAATCGAAATGAGTGTCAAAGTGTATAAATCCTCTAATAAGATAACTACGATGACTTTAAGTCCAAGGACTACTTGTACCCATCTCGTATGAGATTCATATTAGTGTTGATGCCCAAGATCCAATCATGTTTGGATGAGCTCATGCTAATATGTTATTGCATCATTTATTTTAATAATAATAAAGAAGTCATTCTATTAATTCTTATATTTACATGTTGATAAATTCAGTAGAATTAGATAGAAGTCCTTATGATATACATTTGCGGTAGTGATTGATCAAAAGATGTGAGAAAAACACTAATGCACACAAATGATATCATTAAATGTCCCAAGTCATAACATCGTCAAGAATGGACATAGACAATATGTGGATAGACTTATGAATGCTATGCTCATACTATATGATAGCGAGTAGAAGATCTCACACCTATTAGCATGATGATGCCAAAGAAAGCACTAAGGTGATTTATATCAAAGAACATGTCATCGGATTTAACTCGTCGTGAGAACTCATTTGGTTTAAGTCTATGAGAATCTCATACGAGATGGGTAAAAATGGTCCTTAGACTTGAAGTCATCATGGTTATCTCATTGGAGGACTTATACCCTTTCACACTTGTTTCGATGGACCCATTAATGGGTTACACGTGGGTGATTCATTTGGTGCATTAGAAATCCAATGGAGATAGGTGTATGGCTAAGATAGGACATGTCATTCCTTGTATGCTAAAGGAGTTTTCACATTACACTTTGATAAATGTCTCGCTCAAGAAATCTATGGTCATAGTAGGAGTACACCAATAAAGCACGGTTGGTTTACTTTAAGAGCTAAGACATTTGAGAATTGAAGAAAACTTATGTGATCATAATCAAACAAGACTAATAACCAAGTTTGAGATCACAATATGATAAGTTGACATGAGGATGAATTGTATGGTAACCATGCTTGTGAAAGGCAATAATGGATTAACTAATCCTCTTAGAGAATTGAGTAGTCATGATGCCTTGCTAGATGCCAATCTTGATTTATGTATGAAGAAATGAAAGAGGAGTTTTTTATCCTTGATACATTGCCAACATATCTAGGAGTCTATTGAGTCACACGTATAAGTTTAAGTATTCATATTACAAATGAGAAACAAAGATATTGGAAAAGTTTCCAATTATGAAAGTTTCCTATTTTGGAAAGATTTTCCTAAAATGGAAAATGAAAAGTTTCCAAATTGGAAAGTTTTCTAAAATGGAAAATTGAAAGTTTCCTAATCAAAGTTTCTTATTTTAGAAATCGGTTTTCTAATTTGGAAGTTAGTTTCAAATTTGGAAATAAAGAACCTAAAAGGAGAGCTTCCTAATTTGGTTAAAGGGTATTTTGGAAAATTATTCCCTAATGTGGACCTTGCCAAAATAATCTAAGAATATTTATTTAAATAGTCCAAATAAATTAATTAGGCTAAAATAGTTTTGGCCCATTAGGTTTTATTAAAAGCCTTAAGATAATTGTGATGGGAGGATAAACATCAACCTTATTGGATAAGGATGAATGTCTTAAATATAAGCATTAAGTAGTCCACATATAAAATAACTCCTTAACCTTAGAGGATAAAGATGAAATAACCTAGAGTTCCTAATTAAGGACTTAGGCCACCTCTTTCATTATCCTTGGAGGACAAAGAAACTCTCCCCTATGAATAGGGGGACAAGTGCGGAAAAAGGAGAGAAATGTATACATTGAGATTCGACCAAGCTAAAAAATATATATATAGAAAAATTTGACCAACCCTAATACCAAGCTAGGGCACACGACCAAGAGAGAAAATAGTTTTCTCCTAAACCCTAGCAAGCCATACTCTTTCCTCCTTGAAGAAGGTTATGACAAAGTTACTCGGGATTGATTTCTCATGGAAAAACTTAATCATAAAAGGTGGAGCTAGCACCCCATCGGTTTTGAGTACTTCTTTATGGATATTTGGGTTGCATGGATCATCAATAGAGGCTCGACATTTGGACGACTAATCAAAGAAAAGAAATTTAGGTCCGCACTATAAGAGGTAATCCTTTACTTTTATCATATTATTCATGTATGTATGATTAGTTGATTCAACAACATGATATTGGGCCCTTAGATGGAGGGAAATGTTTATTTATTCCGCACCTCCTACGATGTATGATCCTTTAATTTCCATAGATTAAACCAAATGGGTTCTCATAGCGAGTCAAGTCTAGTGATATGTTCTCTAACTAAATCACCTAAGTGCTCGATTTGGCATCATCATGCCAATAGGTATGAGATCTCATACTCGCTATCATATAGCATGAGCATAGCACTCATTAGTCTAACCACATATAATTAGATCCTTCATGCATTTGGACTTGTACATGCCAAATGAGTTACCTCAACAAATCTAACAACTCATTTAAGTTAGACCTAATATTTAAGGACGTTGCATGGCTCATGATTTGTTTTCCTTGAGGAAGAAGTGACTTTGAATTATCTCAACAAGCCAATAACGACCAAGAGAGTTCCCTTCTCATAATGTTAAAAGGCAATTAACTTAATAATTTATTTGAAGGAATTAATTTGGCTGGTCTTATCCTAGCATGCATAATAATCAATAATCACATTATTCCTAACATGTATATTAATATTAATACCATAATAAACATACATATCATGCATGACATAAAGGATCGATAAATGGTAGTGGATCTCTAATACTAGCCCCCTCGAGCCAAGGCAACCCTTTACTAGGTCCATCAAAATGAGTGTCAAAGTGCATAAATCATCTAATAAGATAACCATGATAACTTTAAGTCGAAGGACTACTTGTACCAATCTCGTATGAGATTCCTATCGATGTTGGTGCCCAAGATCCAACCATGTTTGGATGAGCTCATGTTAATATGTTATTGCATCATTTATTTTAATAATAATAAAGAAGTCATTCTATTAATTCTTATGTTTACCTATTGATAAATTCAATAGAATTAGATAGAAGTCCTTATGATATACATTTGCGGCAGTGATTGATCGAAAGATGTGAGATAAACACTAATGCATGTAAATGATATCATTAAATGTCCCAAGTCATAGCATCGTCAAGAATGGATATGGACAATATGTGAATAGACTTGTGAGTTCTATGCTCATACTATATGATAGCGAGTAGGAGTTCTCACACCTATTAGCATGATGATGCCAAAGAAAGCACTCGGGTGATTTATATTAGAGAACATGTCATCGGATTTGACTCACCCCGAGAACTCATTTGGTTTAAGTCTATGAGAATCTCATAAGAGATGGGTACAAATGGTCTTTAGACTTGAAGTCATCACGGTTATCTCATTGGAGGACTTATGCACTTTGACACTTGTTTCGATGGACCCATTAATGGGTTACACGTGGGTGATACATTTAGTGCACTAGAAATCCAATGGAGATAGGCATATGGCTAAGATAGGACATGTCATTCCTTATATGCTAAGGGAGTTTTCACATTGCACTTTGATAAATGTACTGCTAAAAAATTTATGGTCGTAGTAGGAGTACACCAATAAAGCATAGTTGGTTTACTCTAAGAGCTAAAACATTTGGGAATCGAAGAAAACTTGTGTGATCATAATCAAACAAGACTAATAACCAAGTTTGAGATCACACTATGATAAGTTGACATGAGGACTGAATTGTATGGTAACCATGCTTGTGAAAGGCAATAATGGATCAACTAATTCTCCTAGAGAATTGAGTAGTCATGATGCCTTGCTAGATGTCAATCTTTATTTATGTATGAAGAAATGAAAGAGGAGTTTTTTATTCTTGATACATTGCTAACATATCTAGGAGTCTATTGAGTCACACGCATAAGTTTAAGTATTCATATTACAAATGAGAAACAAAGATATTGGAAAAGTTTCCAATTATGAAAGTTTCCTATTTTGGAAAGATTTTTCTAAAATGGAAAATGAAAAGTTTCCAAATTGGAAAGTTTTCTAAAATGGAAAATTGAAAGTTTCCTAATCAAAGTTTCTTATTTTAGAAATCAGTTTCCTAATTTGAAAGTTAGTTTCAAATTTGGAAATAAAGAACCTAAAAGGAGAGCTTCCTAATTTGGTTAAAGGGTATTTTGGAAAATTATTCCCTAATGTGGACCTTGCCAAAATAATCTAAGAATATTTATTTAAATAGTCCAAATAAATTAATTAGGCTAAAATAGTTTTGGCCCATTAGGTTTTATTAAAAGCCTTAAGATAATTGTGATGGGAGGATAAACATCAACCCTATTGGATAAGGATGAATGTCTTAAAGATAAGCATTAAGTAGTCCACATATAAAATAACTCCTTAACCTTAGAGGATAAAGATGAAATAACCTAGAGTTCCTAATTAGGGACTTAGGCCACCTCTTTCATTATCCTTGGAGGACAAAGAAACTCTCCCCCTATGAATAGGGGGACAGAGTGCGAAAAAAGGAGAGAAATGTATACATTGAGATTCGACGAAGCTAAAAAATATATACATAGAAAAATTTGACCAACCCTAATACCAAGCTAGGGCACACGACCAAGAGAGAAAATAGTTTTCTCCTAAACCCTAGCAAGCCATACTCTTTCCTCCTTGAAGAAGGTTATGACAAAGTTACTCGGGATTGATTTCTCATGGAAAAACTTAATCATAAAAGGTGGAGCTAGCACCCCATCGGTTTTGAGTACTTCTTTATGGATATTTGGGTTGCATGGATCATCAATAGAGGCTCGACATTTGGACGACTAATCAAAGAAAAGAAATTTAGGTCTACACTATAAGAGGTAATCCTTTACTTTTATCATATTATTCATGTATGTATAATTAGTTGATTCAACAACATGATCTTGGGCCCTTAGATAGAGGAAAGTGTTTATTTATTCGTACCTCCATACAATGTATGATCCTTTAATTTCTATAGATTAAACCAAATGGGTTCTCATAACGAGTCAAGTCTTGTGATATGTTCTCTAACTAAATAACCTAAGTGCTTGATTTGGCATCATCATGCCGGTAGGTGTGAGATCTCCTACTGCTATCATATAGCATGAGCATAGCACTCATTAGTCTAACCGCATATAATTAGATCCTTCGCATTTGGACTTGTACATGCCTTGACTTGGGTTTAGTCATTTTGATTTGTCATTTTTCTTTTCTTGTAAACTTAAAATTGTTACCTTTTCCTTAAGCATTAGCAAGCTCGATGCAAAAAGGAACAAAAATTATAAAAGCTATAAGTTGAATACTCTACCCTTTTGAATTTATCTCTTTTGAAATATGTTCAACTTAAGTTATGTTTCATATCCTATGGTGAGGACTAGGTCGGGTAATCATAGAGGAGAAGGTGCTGAGGTCGAGGCATCATCCAAACCTTCATAGTCCCATGATAGATTTAGAGATAAGAAAGAAGTAGACTCTAATATGATGTCACAGTTGAGATCATGGCTAGTTTTCGTACTAAAAAAAAATACTATGGAGATAATGGCTAAGGGTATTTAGCAAACTTTTTATGCTATGGCAAGGTTAGTGACTACCAATCGGGGTTTGGGTGAAGCAAGCACTTCTACAACTGCACTTGATCAAGATTAGCGAGTTTGACCCTTATGTGGCTGAGTTTTTGAAATTAAAATTGCCAAACTATTCTAGTGATAGGATGAGAAAGATCCAATGATTTTATAGATGAAAAAAAAAGGCTAATTGTACTTCGATGTCTTGAGGAAAGAAAGGTTGAATTAGTAGCATTTATGCTTAAAGGGATTACCAATGATTGGTATAAACTGGATAAGAAACCTAACTGGTCATGGGAGCAATTTAAGGAAGCTTTTATAGAGGAGTAACTACTTGAGAGTATAAGGAAAGAAAGGGCTAAGGAGTTTAAGAGACTACTGCAAACTTCTAACATGATGGTGATCAAGTATGAAAGGAGGTTTACAAATCTAAGTTATTATGCCCCTAAAATAATACCAACCGAGGTGAAAAGAGTGAAAAGGTTTGTGAATGGGCTAGTAGACCTAATCTTTACGATGGTATTTTCCCAATGGTTTCAAAGTTATTCATAAGTAATTGATTATACTCATAATTTTGAGATAAGGAGAACAAAGAGTAGAGTAACTAAATAGCAAAAGAATAAGGCCAAGAGTGATTCCTCATCATCGGGTGGGCATAAAGGTCATAGTGGTGAATCTAGTTCGGATATTAGTATGCGAGTTATTCTAGCTATTAGAGGATATTTTATAGATAGTGTAGTCATGATGGATCATGTATAAGGATGAGTCGGTGATCATCTCATTCAATTCATTAGGGTTCTAAAAGAAGGCATACTATTTGTTAGATATGTGGCTAGACCTATTTGGGTATATGCTCTCAAAGGATGGGAGCATGTTTCTTTTGTCATCAATATGGACATTTGATATGTGATTGCCCTAAATACAAGATGGCACAAGGTATTACTTTGAGGGCGAGTATAGGCTCCTCTTATGGCCAATCCATCCTCGAGTTAGTGCTGATAGGTTTAGTGGCTACGCTAGCTAAAGGTTTGGTAGTAGAGCACAACAAAGTTGAGGATAAGCTGGTAAAAGTCATGAAGGCTCAAGAGGTCAAGGTTAGATAAGTACTAGTGGTTGCCAAGCATAGGATGCTTTCGTATCTAATGTTATTGTATCGGGTATCCTTCGGATCTTTTTTTATGATGCAAGGGTACTGTTTGATTCGAGGGCAACTCATTCTTTTGTGTCACTATATTTTGCTAAGAGATTCGATATAAGTCCATATGTGTTAGATTAGTCTTTGATGGTGTCAACACCTATAAAAGAATGTATGATAGTGGATTTGATTTTTAGAAACTATGATGTGTAGGTGATGGGTATAAATTTACTTATGAATTTAATATTATTGGATATGAATGATTTTGATGTTATTTTAGGAATGGAATGGTTACCAAATTATAATGTTTTATTAGATTGCTATAATAAAATGGTGTATTTTAGGAATTTAGGAGAAGATGGGTTTTGTTTTCAAGAAGAGTAGAGTGTAGCTCCCTTTAACCTAATACCTAATATTAAGGCATGTAAGATGATGAGAAAAGGGAGAGTGGCCTATATGGCATATATGTAGGAGATAGATGATAGTGTGCTCGGTTTTGACCAAGCGCCAATCATTAGGGAGTTTTTTGATATGTTTCTAAATGAACTCGCCTAGTCTACCTCTAGATATAGAAATGGAATTCAGTATTGAATTGCTTCTAGGCATCGAACCTATCTCTATACCTTCTTATCGGATGGCACTAGCTGAATTGAAGGAATTGAAGGTTCAACTTTAGGATTTATTGAATAAATTTTTTATCCAACCTATTGTTTCTCTATGGGGTGCTCTAGTTTTGATGTTAGGAAAAAGGATGGGAGTTTGCGACTATGTATTGATTATAGCAAGTTGAATAAATTGACTATGAAGAGTAGGTACCTATTACCAAGGATTGATGACTTGTTTGACTAATTGCAAGGTGCAAAATATTTCTCCAAAATTGATTTAAGGTCCGAGTACCATTAATTAAGGATTAAGAGGGAGGATATTCCTAAAACTAATTTTAAGTCATGGAATGGCCATTATGAATTTTTGGTGATGCCATTTAGCCTTACTAATGGTCTAACAACTTTTATGGACTTAATGAACATAATGTTTCATCGCTTCCTTGACAAATTTATGATAATGTTCATTGATGATATCTTGGTGTACTCTAAGAATGAGAGGGAGCTTGAAAATCATTTGAGTGTTATAAACAT
Source organism: Dovyalis caffra (assembly GCA_963924115.1). Classification (NCBI taxonomy): domain Eukaryota; kingdom Viridiplantae; phylum Streptophyta; class Magnoliopsida; order Malpighiales; family Salicaceae; genus Dovyalis; species Dovyalis caffra. The sequence continues at coordinate 92,351 of CAWUPB010000882.1, read as the reverse complement.
TAAGGGAACATAAGTTGTATGTCACCTTTTCAAAGTGTGAGTTTTGGTTAGAGAATGTGGTGTTTTTAGGACACATTATGTCTAAAGAAGGAATTATGGTAGACCCAAAGAAAATAGAGGTGGTAACCCATTGGCCAAGACTTATTTGGTCACTAAGATTTATAGCTTTTTAGTTTTAATCGGGTATTATTGAAGGTTTGTGCACGACTTTTAAAAATTATAGCACCATTGACTAAGTTGAGTAAGAAGAACATGAAGTTTTAGCGGTAAGATAAGTGTAAGGAGAGCTTTCGAAGCTAAAGATGTGCATGGCCACGACACTAGTCCTTACCTTACCCTCAAGAAGTGGTGGACTTTTGGTGCCTCAAAAGAAGGGTAAGGATGTGTGTTGATACAACATTTTAGGGTAGTAGCTTATGCTTTAAGATAGTTAAAAAAAGCAAGAACAAAACTACCCTACACATGATCTAGAATCGACGGCGATGGTTTTTTCCTTAAAAAGTTAAAGACATTATTTGTATGGAAAAACTTGTGACATCCACACGGATGATAAACATATTAAGTACATATTTGACTAGAATGATTTGAATTGGAGACGAGAGGAGATGAATGGAATAACTTAAAGATTATGGTTGTACCATTTTTTTTATCACCCGAGTAAGGCTAATGTTATGGTTAATGCCTTGAGTAGGAAGTCGGTAAGGAGTTTAGATCATTTATCGAAGAAAAAGTGGTCGTTGGCATAAAAAATGAATAGATTATGGTATTTTAGATTAGTTTTTGGAGTTAGTGAATTGGGTATTCTTTTAGCCCATATTGAGTTTAGGCTAGTTTTGGTGGATTAGATTTGAGAGGCCTAGATAAATGATGAAGAAATACAAGAGATTTTTACTAAGATCCAAGATGGAAAAAGTCCAACGTTTAGAGTGGATGGTAAAGATACTCTATTGTTTCATTAAAGGTTATGTGTGCAAAGGATCCGGAGCTAAGAGAACAGATTTTAAGAGAGGCCCATAATGCGGCCTATTACGTACATCTTGGTTATGTCTAGATATATAACGATCTCTATGAGCATGATTGGTGGACTAGAATGAAGAAATATATTAAGGAGTTTGTTTCAAGGTAAATAAGAATGTTGTAAGTAAAATATAAGCACCGGAAGGCAATAAGAATGTTGCGGAAGTTGGCACTTATTGGAGTGGAAGTAGGAGAGAGTGATGATAGATTTTGTAATGGGTTTTCCTTGAACCCAAGGAGTTTATGATTTGATTTGGGTTATTGTAGATAGGTTAACTAAGTTCACCCATTTCTTGTTGGTAATATGCCTAGTTATATATTGATAAACTATTGTCCTTACATAGCATTCTAGTCTCCATCATTTTGGATCAAGGTACTCTATTTATTTCTCAATTCTAGAGGAAATTACAAGAGTCTCTTTGTATGAGACTGGACTTCAATACAATATTTCATCCTCAAATAGATGGTTAGTCAAACGGAATGATTCAGACCTTGAAGAATATGCTTAAAGCATGTGTTATGGATCTAAAAGCAATTGGGATCATCACTTGCCATCGATCAAATTCTCCTATAATAACAACTATCATTCTAGCATTGTTAGGGCACCGTACGAGGCTTTATTTGGCTAGAAGTGTAGATCATTAATATGTTGAGTGGAAGCAAGGGAAAAGGAGCCCTTGGGGATAAAGTTATATAGCTTACTTCCAAGAAGGTGAAGTTGAACGAAGAACACCTTAGGATTGCACATAGTAACCAAAAAAGTTAGGCAAATCCTAAAAGAAGACTTTTGGAGTTTCAAAATGTTGATTTTGTGTTTCTTTAAATTTCTTTGATGAAGGGAGTAATGTAATTTGGTAAGAAAGGAAAGTTGAGCTTTAGGAATATTGGATCTGTTTAAGATCGCTAGTTAAATTGGAGCAATGGCTTATGAGTTAGCATTGCTACCACATTTTTAGAGTGTCCATCTTATATCCATATTTCCATGCTAAGAAAATATATACCGACCCATCTTATATCTTAGAACTACAATTGGTAGATTTAAATCATGACTTTTCATAGAAGGAGCAACCGATAGCAATAGTAGACTATCAAGTTAAGAAATTGCATAATTAAGAGATTATGTCCATTAAGCTCATTTAAAGGAACCATTCAATCAAGGAGGCCATTTGTGAGGTCGACGAAGAAGTGAAGAGAAAGTATCCTCACTTGTTCACTTACTAAAGTATGGTTAGAACAAATTTTGAGGATGAATTTTCCCAAGGGCAAAGAATATAATAACCCATCATAAAGCAATATTTAAGTTAAAAAAAAAAATCGAGGCTAGGTATAAAAATGGGACGAGTTGTTGTCCCTCTCTGCTTTTCTTTCTTCTTTCCCTTCCTTTTCATGCCATTCTCTCCAATTTCCTCCCATCTCCCTCCTTTAATTTCTAAGCTAAAACTTCATTAAATTAGCTTACAAAAACCATAAAGCAAGTTGATTAAGTGGAGTTTAGTTGCATTGAAGCTTGAAAAGCTTAGAGAGTTATGATTGAATTTGGGTTGAAGAACCAATTGTCAAAAGTAAGAATTTGTATAATTTGATATTTTAATGAAGGTATTTATATGTGTATTTGATGATTTTGAAGTTGAATTGGATTGGGTTTGTTGTTAGGATGAAGAATTGAATTAGATTAATGCTTGGGTTTGAGACCCATTTGGGGAAAAGTTAATCAAGTGATTATATAAGTGATTAAATGATATTTAATTGCTTTGGGTAAGTGGTTTAAGAAGTTAAATTGAAATGGAATGGGGTAAATTTGATTAATTGAGCGGTTGAAGATGATGAATAGTGAAAAATTTTACATTCCGTTTTGAATTGAAACAAATTTAGGAAAAATGAAGAATTAAGTTATATAAATTCAATTAAAGATGAATGAAAGGAGAATTAAGTGAATTAGAATAGAATGAAAATTTAATTGAAGATTAATTATTTAAAGTTTTAATTGAATTGGGAATTGATGATGGATAATTGAATTGATGATGGCTAATTAGATTGTTGGTGAAAGATTATAGAGTGAACTAAGAATTAGTTAGTCAATTGTTTAGAATCTGTTGAGAGAGTAAGATTTTAGTTAAGTTATCAATTGAATCTTTTGATTAATTTTATTCTTATATATAATCTTGTATTCCTATTTCTAGAATAATTCATTGTTTTGAATTATTTTTTATATGTAATATTGATGGTTATTCCACCATCCTGTGTTATTATATTCTTCAAAGTGGGTGACTTTATCTCAACAACCTTAATTTCATTCTATCTATTGATTGTATTATGAGTGGATATTATATAGCATATTGTGCTTTTAAATTCCTTTGACATATCTATCATGCATCATCGATTTATCTATGATTAAATCATATTCCTTAGAACTTAGATGAGAACATACCCCATGAGCATTTGAAATGATTTTGTATCGAAAATGATTTGATATGACCTAAAGCAAGATTTGAGTATATGTTTGAACAAGGGTTTTATTTGGTTTCATATGTGATTATAAATTTAAATGCTAATTTACTTTAGAATATTATTTTGATTATTCTCATAATTACGGTTAATGTTTATTTGATATTGAATTGTAATATCAATTTGGTTTTGAGCATGCATGGTATTTGATATACTACATTTGAGTATTTTGGAATATGTATAAGCTTATATAGTTTTCAATATGATTTGGTTACCTTAGGGTACCTAGCTACGAAGGGCGTAGCTTTTCAGCTCAATGATACAAAGCTCTAGCTAGCGGGAAAGGTGTAGTGCTAGCTTGTGTGTCGACCAACATACGTACACCTAGTCACGAGAGGCATGAGTTTTGGGTGTTCGCATCCAATGATATGTTATGTTTTACCCTAAGTGTAATGCAAACTCAAAAGTATGATTTGATTTGATTTTGATATGTAAGAGTAATTCATACTTGATTTGATTTGAGTATGATATATGTGTATATAAATGTTTCGATGATTTGATAGAGTTGGTTTTGAACTATTTAAGATTCAGTATTTATAATATGCATTTGTTTCAAGAAAATAAACATTACATCTTGATTCGAATTGTCGGTTATAATCCTTAGTCCGTTTCCCCCTTAGATATGTTATATAGTATCTACTCATTATGCTCGTTAATTTGCTCACCCCTAATAATTTTAGTTTTGTAGGATTCGAGAAAATAAACATGCTACTTATTTCCTTATAATCTCTTAGAGCTTATGTTTGATTTTTTTTAATTCTTAGAAGCTCGTAGTTATATCTTGTAGGAGTTATATTAGAAATTGATTATGGATTTTATTTTGAAAAATGCAAGAATATTATAGAATTAGAATTTGTGTTGGAGTTATAAAGTAATAAGTATTAGATTGGAATATCATAAAATCAAATATTTTTTTTTATGTATTATAGATTTAAGGATTTAATTTTAGATATTCCGAGCTTCTTTGAGTCGGGGTAGGCCTCACGAGTTCTCTCGATTCTCACATCAATCATGGCCCACTCCCGGGGTCGTGACAAGAGTTGGTTTGAAAGCATAGGCTTTAGAGTCTAGGGTAACTACGGAGCATAGGTTCTATTCTAATCCATGTCCTTATTTCGAATTACATGGATCAATCAACTAGTGTATACCCTAGCTTCTATATTTATTGTGTTATGACATGGATAAAAATTAGGGTTTTACCACACATGGTTGCCTCACATAGTTTGCTTGAATGTCATATATGGTCATGTCATATTCACTCCTCATCCTGTGTCATTTCGCTTCTACTCGTGTGGCTTTGTTTCTCTATGATGACAACTCCGTGGTTACGCATGGCAATGTCCCTCTTATCTTTCATCTCGTGTCTCTAAGCCTCCGCTCGCATGGCTTTTCTTCCTCTCTCTCTCTCCTCTCTCTCCCTCCCTTTCCTTCTCCCTCTTCCCCTCTCCCCTCTCTCTTTCTCTCTCCCTCTCTTCATCTCTCCCTCTCTCCTTCTCCTTCTCCCTCTCCCTCCCTCCCTCTCTTTCTCCCTCCCTCTTTCCCTCCCTTCCTCTCCCTCTCTCCTTTCCGCTCTCTCTATGCCCCTCCCTCCCACTCCCTTCCTCTCCTTTTTCTCCCTCTCCCTCTTTATCTCCCTCCCTTTCTCCCTCTCCGTAATCCCCATAAAGTCCATGACTATATAAATGTACGTATCGGGCTATTCGTATTTATATAGATATACTATATATGGGTGTTACATACGAGAAAACTCTTGACTAAACCACAATACTTACGAAGGTTTGTACGTAATAATATTGATCAAGAGTGAGATTTATGTAACATTTTAATATTTTGGTGGTACATATGTATTTGGGGTTATGTATGTATTTGTAAGAATAAATCGGTGCATGTAAGTAATGGGGAGGAATAACTTTGGGTAAGTTAATTAGTTAGTAACTTCCTTAATTATGCAATAAGTATAACTTAGGATATGGGAAATGCTAATTATCGAATTTTGTAGAGAAGTAGCCAAATTTTTGCAACCAAGCTAGCCTAGGAATGTAGTTAATTTAATCACCCTCAATTAATCACTTGGATGTACACCTTATCTTTTATAAATTTTCATTTGACCAACACTTTATCATTTGGAAAACCAAACCCGCAACTTCACTCTTTAAAACCACCATTCATTTATCACTTGATCACTCAAATTTGGACACATGTAATAGGATGAAAAAGGGGTATAAAAAAAAGATGAAAAAGGTATAAACTTTGCCATTCTTTTTGTCAAAACCGTAGCCCATCTTATCTTCCATAAGCTTCCATTTGACCAACACCATGTCACTTGGAAAATCAAACCCGCCACCTCACCCATTTAAGCCACCATTCATTTATCACTTAATCACTTAAATGTAGACACTTGTACTATGCAATCATGGGATGAAAAGGTGGTATAAAAAAATGACAAAGGTATAAACTTTGCCATTTTGGCAAGTTAAACCCGTAGCTACCAAAGTGAAGGGGAGAAAAGGGCTTTGAGAGGAAAGTGATGGAAAAGGGAAGACAAGGAAAGAAGAAAGAAAAGAAAAAAAAAAGGGGAAGCCTAAAAAATCTTTAGAAAGTTAAAGAAAAGTAATTAGGTTCCATTTTTAGTTTATTTTATGTCTTAAGTTATCTTTTTAAGTGTTTATTTCATGGGTTTGTAATAATTTTTACAATAGGTTGCTATGGTTGTTTGTGTTTTTGTTATGGTTTGATAAATTTTGATGGAACTATGTATTTGTGTTGTAATGCAAAGTTTTTTTGATGTGCGGATGGTTTGGAAAAAAAGAAAAAAGAGGGTATGGATCTAATTGGTTGTAACTAAACTAGATTTGGTGCGCATGACTTGGAAAGGAAAGAAATACACTTCTAGGGTTTCTCTAGGCTAAAACCATTCGGCGAAGTGAGGAAAATTGGAAAAGAATGGATTTTTTGGGAAATTAAGGGCCTAGAATATCATGATAATCCAATTAGGTATGGGTTAATAGTTTAGGGTGGAAATAAATTTACTAGAAATGAAAGGCAATCCTTGGCCACTTAAGACCCATTCGGCCCAACTCAAGGAAAAATAGGGTTTTGGGCTTCATTAAGTAAATTGGATACTTGATGGTTGAGTTTGGTTTCCTTTGTGGACCTTAAGGTCTAGATCTCCTTGGTAACCCTTCTAAGTATGGTTTGGTAGGTTAGTATAAAAAGGAATTGACCTAGAAATGGAAAAATAATTTCTTGCTCGAGTTTGGGCCATTCGGCCTCGGAGAGAAAATGACTAACATTGAATTCTTTTGTGTAATTAAAGATCAAGAATTAAATGTTAACTTAAGTAGAGACCAATTAGTAAGATAGATTAAATAGGGAAACCTTTAACCACTTAAGGACACATTCGGCCTAGACCCATAAATTTTGAGGATTTAGGTTCTCACTTTTCGATTTTATAACTAAGGGTTAAAGTACATTTAAACAAATGTAAAATGAAATATTGAAGGGGTAAGAACCCAAGAAAAAAAAAACGAAAAGGGAACTAGGCCCATTAAGAGTTAAATTCGGTCATGAATACCAAAACTAGGGTTAGAAAAGGAATCCTATTCCAACCTTAAGGATTTAACTATACTATAATACATATAAATGAAGTAATGGAAAAAGAGAGTTCAAGAAAAATCAAAATTAAGACCTAGACCCATTATGAGTCAACTTCGACTACTAAGATTAAAGGTTCGGATTAAAAAGGAGTTTTAGCTTGAGTATGTCACACATAAATCCTTAGGATTAATCGGTCTTGTAAACTAAGTGATACATTGGAAATCCGAGCCTAAACTTGCTAGATACATGAGAAGGAAAACTCATTAGTATGAAGTAGATTTATGAAATGAACAATACCAATGAATGAAATTTGTATTCTCATTATGAATACTTTGATTGGTATGTGAAAAAACCTGTGAAATCCCTAGTGTGGGTTGAGACACGGGAAGGGGTTGATATCATAATTAGTTGAATGTGTTAAACATAATACCATGTACATCACGTGCATTTAGGGGTGGTATGAAATTGAGAAAAATCATTGAGTCATGAGATAATGTGATTTGGTAATCGAATTGGATGGATTGGGTAACAACATGAAACCATGTGCGTGCTTTATTACTAACACCGTTAAGTGAGGGATAATTCTACTAACTATGTGCTAGAAAGAGGGATAATTCCATTGCGAGCGAGTAAGTGATAATGAGATCACCGAGAGAGGGTAATAGAGTAGTAGGTGACAACATGATCACCAAGAGATAGAACGCACGATCTTGCTAATGCCTAGGGTACCGGACTAAAATGGATGGGTAGAATGGGAAACGGAACTTCATTACATATTATGTGCATCACCCTATTTGCGAGCTTCGGCTCACCCCATTGTTGTTTTCATGTTATGACAAGAAAGAGTCATTGTAGTAAGGATGCTACTGGGTCCTCCAAAAAGGCTCATGTGTGACACAAGTGTATCGAAATTGATTTTGATTCTAATTTTTAGCGTTGGGCTATCAATAGACATTCGATAGTATTGTAAATAAAGTTTGTAACTCCTTCCACTTGTATTTGTTAATATTATGTAAATTGTCTTGTATGTGTTTCTTTATATGATAAGTCCTTAATGTAAGGCACATACGTATATGGGGTTAAGTCGGGAATTGGTCATGTCGGCGTGACACGCTCCTTGCCTAGTCACTCCTTTTAGGTAATTAGCAAGTGGGCTGGGGAAGGGGTGTCACACTCCCCTCTCTCCCTCCCACATTCTCCTTATCTCTCTCTCCCTCTCTCTCTTTCAATCTTTCTCTCCCTCTTCCTCCCACTCCCTCTCTTTTTCTCTCTCTCTCTTTTCTTCTCTATATCTTTCTTTCTTTTTCTCTTTGTCTCTCCCTCCCTCTTACCCTCTCTCTCCCCCTCTCCCTCCCTTCCTCTCTCTATCCCCCCTCTCTCTCTCCCACTCTCTTTTTCTCTCTCTCTCTCCCTCTATCCCTCTCTCTCCCTCCCTCCTCCTCCTACTCCCCCTCCCTCTATCCCTCTCTCTCCCTCCCTCCTCCTACTCCCCTCCCTCATCCCTCTCTCTCCCTCCCTCCTCCTCCTACTCCCCTCCCTCTCTCCTATAACTCTCTTTCTCCTTCTCTCCCTATCCCTCTCCCTCTCTTTTCACTCCCTCTCTCTCTCTATCTCTCTGTCCCCGCCTCCTAATCTACCTCTCATCGTCTCCCTCTTTTTTCTCTCTCCATCCCACTCTCTTATTCTCTCTATCCCTTCCTCTTCCTCTTCCTCACGTTAGCTCTCTCACTCTTTGTCTCTTCTTCTCCCTCTCACTCTCCTTTTTTGTCTCCCTTCTCTCTAACTCTTTTGCTATCCCTCCCCTTCTCTCCCCTTACTCACGCTCCATCTCTTTCCCACTCAATCCCTCCCTCTCTCTCCCTCTCCTCTCTCCCTCTCCCTTCCTCTCTCCCACTCTTTCTCCTTCTCCCTCTCTCCTTTGCTCTTACTCTTTCTATCCCTCTCACTCTCTTTCTCTCTTCTTCTCTCTCTCTCTCTTCTTCCTTTCTCTCTATCTCTTCCACTCTTATTCTCCCTCCCTCTCTATCTCTCCCTCTTTATCCCTTTCCCTCATTCCCTTTCTCCCTCTTTCTCCCTCTTCCTCTTTTTTTCCCTCTCTGTCACTCTCTTTCTCATTTTATCCCTCTCCCTCTCTCTCCCTCCCACTTTCCTTCTCACCCACTTTCTTTCTCTCTCTTTGTTTTTCTCTCTCCCTCTCCCTCTCTCTCCTTTTTCTCCCTCTACCTCTCTCTCCCTCCCTCTCTCCCATTTTTCCTCTCTCTCTCCACTCTCTCTCCTTCTCCTTTTTTCCTCTCCCTTTCTCTCCCCTTCTTGTTTTCTCTCTCGATCTCTCATTTTCTCCTCTCTCTCCCAATCTCCCTCCCTCTCTCACTCTCTTTATCCTTCCCTCTCTCCCTTTCTCTTTCTCTCCCACACTCCCTCTCCCTTTATCTCTCCATGTCTCCTTTCTCTCCCTCTCCCTCTTTCTTTCTCATCCTCTCTATCTCTCTCATTCTCTCCCTCTCCCTCTTTCCCTTCTCTCTCTCTCCCTCCCTCTCCATATCCTTTCCTCTCTTTATCCCTCCCTCTTACTCTTTGTCTCCCACTCTCTCCCTTTATCTTTCCCACTCTCTCTACCTTCTCTTTTTTCTCTCTCACTCTATCTCTATATCTCTATCTTCCTCTCTCTCTCTCTCTCTCTCTCTTCCTCACATTTCCTCACCCGCCCTCCCTCCTTCCCTCCCTCTCTTTCTCTCACCCTCTATCCCTATTGATCTCTCCCTTTTCTTTGTCTCTCCCTCTATTCTCTCACACTCCCTCTAGCTCTCTCTCCCCCTCTTTCTACCCCTCCCTGTCTCTCTTTCTTCCCCTTCTTTCACTCCATCTTTCTCCTTCTCCTTCTCCCTCCCTCTCCTCTCTCCCTCTCCTTCTCCCTCTCTCCCTCTCCCTCTCTCTCTCTCTCCCCTCTCTCTCATTCTCTTTTTCTCCCTATATCACTCTCCCACTCTTTAACTATTCTCCCTCTTTTCCTCTCTCTCCCCCTCTCTTTAGCTCCCTCTCTCTCTCACTCTTCCTTTATACCTCCCATTCTCTCCCTCTTTCCCTCCCTCCTAATCTTCCTCTCTTTCCCTTCTCTCCCTTTCTCTCTAACTCTCTCTCACTCACTCTTTCTTTGGCTCTCGTCTTCTCTGTCACCCTTACCCTTTTCCTTTTTTCTCTCTCCCCCTTACTCTAACTCTCTCACTCGTCCTCTCTCCATCTCTCTCCTCCTATTTCCTTCTCTATCTTACTTCTCCCTTTCCCTCTCTTGTTATCCCTCTCCCTCTCTCTCCTCTTCCCTTTCTCTCCCTCTCTCCCTCTCTCACTCTCCCCTCTCTTACTTTTCGCTCTCTCTCTCTCCCCTATCTATCCTTACATCCCTCTCCCTTTCCTTCTCTCCCTCGGCCTCTCTCTCTTTCTCCCTCTTCCTCTCGTTACTCTTTCTCTCTCTGCTTCTCCCTCGATCTCTCTATCTCACCCTCCTCACTCACCCTCCCTCCCTCCCTCTCCCTCTTTCCCCCTCCCTCTTTCTATCCCTCTCCCACTCCTATCCTCTCCCAATCTCTCCCTCCCCCTCTCTCTTCCTCTCTCCCCGTCCCACTCTTCCTCTCTCTCCCTCTCTCTTTCCCTTGCCCTCTCTCTCCTCTTTTCTCTTGGCTTCCCTCTCATTCTCTCTCTCCCTCACTCTTGCTTTCTCTTTCCCCTCACACTCCCCCTCTACCTCTCTTTTCCCCTCGATCTCTCTCTCTAATTCTCACTTCTTCCTCTCTCTCTCTCTCCCTCTCCCTCTCCCTCTCCCTCTCCCTCTCCCTTTTTTCCTCTCTCTACCTTTCTCCTCCCTCGCCCTTCTTTCCCTCGCTTCCTCTCCCCTCTCTCTTTCTCTCTCTCTTACTCGCTCTCTCTCCATCTGTCTCTCTCCTTCTCCCTCTTCTTCTTTCTCCTTCCCTCTCTTTTTCTCTCTCTCCCTCTCTTCTTATCTCTCTTTCAACCTCTCTCTCTCCCCCTCTCTCTTTATTTCTCTCTCTCTCTTTCCCTCTTCCTTAATTTCTCTCTCTCCAACACCTTTTCTCTATCTCTCACCCTCTTTCTTTCTCTCTTACCTTCTGTCCCTCTCTCTCTCCCTACCTCTCTCCATATCTCCTTCTATCTCTCTCCTTCTCCCTCTCTCCCTCTCTCCCCCTCTCTTTGTATCTCTCCAGTCTCCCTTACTCTACCTCTCTCTCATTCTTTCCTTCCTTTGCTCTTTCTCCCTCTCTTAAACTCCTCTCCCTCTCTCTCTCACCCTCTTTCTTCCCCTCCATCTCTCTTTTCCCCTCATTATCTTCCTCACTCTCTGTTTTGCCCCCTCTTTCTCACCCTCTCTACCCCCCTCTCTCCCTCCGCCTACCTCTCCTTCTCACTAGACCTTTCTTATTCTATCCCCCTCTCCCCTTTTTACCTCTACCTCTCCTTTTTTGTCTCTGTTTCTCTCTTGCTCTCTCGGCCTCTCCCTTTCTCTCACTCTCTCTCCATCTCTCCCTCCCTTTCCCTTTATCCCTCCTCCTCCCTCTCCCTCTCTTCCTCTCTTTCCCTCTCCCTATCTCTCTACGTCTCTCATTTTTTCTTTCCCTCTATTTCTCTATCTCTCTATCTCTATCTTTCCCTCCCTCTCTTCACTCTTCCTCACCCTTTCTCCTTGTCTATCTCTTTCTCTCCCTCACTCCCTTCCTCTCTCTACATCCATCCCTCCCTTTCCTTCTCTATCTTTCACTCTCTCTCCCTCGCTCTCCCTTTTTTCTCTCTCCCTCCCAACCTCCCTCTCTCCTTCTTCCTCTCTCCCTCTCTCTTCCCCTCCTATCTCTCTTTCTTCCCCTTTTTTCACTCTATCTCTCTCCCTCTCTTTCACCCTCTCTACCTCTCTCACTCTCTCGGTCTCTAACTCTCTCTCCCTCTCTCCCTCCCTCCCTCATTACCTCCCTATCTCTCTCACTCTTCCTTTTTATCTCCCATTCTCTACCCCATTCTCTCCCTCCCTCTTTCCATCCCTCTTCATCTTCCTCTCTCCCTCTCTCTCCTACTCTCTCTCACTCACTCCCTCTTTTTCTCTTGCCCTCTTTCTCTCTCTCTCTCCCTTGCTCTAGCTCTCTCGGTCACCCTCCCTCTCTGTGTCTCTCTCCCCCTTATTTCCTTCTCTATCTTACCTCTCTTTTTCATTATCTTGCTATCCCTCTCCCTCTCTCTCCTTCTCCCTTTCGCTCCCTCTCCCCCTCTCTCACTCTCCCCTCTCCTACTTTCTCCCTCTCTCTCCCTCTCTATCCTTGCATCCCTCTACCTTTCCCTCTCTCCCTCACCCTCTCTTGTTCTCTCCCTCTTCCTTTCTTGCTCTTTCTCTCCCTCTCCCTCTCCTTATCTCTCTCCATCTCTCCCTCTCTCACTCTCCTCCCTCCCTCCTTCCCTCTCCCACACCATCTCCATCTATCACCCTTTCTATCCCTCTCCCTCTTTCTCCCTTTTTCTCTTTGCTTCCCTCTCCTTCTCTCTCAACTTCACTCTTGCTTTCTCTTTCCCTCTTACACTCCCCCTCTCCCTCTCTCTTCCCCTCGATCTCTCTCTCCAACTTCTCACTTCTTCCTCTCTCTGTCTCTCCTCTCCCTCTCTCTTTCCCTCTCCCTTTCCTTTCTCTCTCTCTCTCCCACTTACTCTAGCTCTCTCCCTCGCCCTCTCTCTGTCTCTCTCTCGTCTCCCCTCTTATTTCCTTCTCTATCTTACCTCTCCCTTTCACTATCTTGCTATCCCTTTACCTCTCTCTCCTTCTCCCTTTCTCTCCCTCTCCCCTCCCTCACTCTCCTCTTCTCCTACTTTCTCCCTCTCTCTCCCTATCTATCCTTCCATCCCTCTCCCTTTCCCTCTCTCCCTCACCCTCTCTTACTCTCTCCCTCTTACTCTCTTGCTCTTTTCCTCCCTCTCACTCACCTTCTCTCTCTTCTTCTCTCCCTCCCTCCACATTCCCTCTCCCGCACCATCCGCCTCTCCCTCTTTCTCCCTCCCTTTCTCTATCCCTCTCTTACTCCTTCCCTCTCCCAATCTCTCCCTCTCCCTCTCTCTTCCTCTCTCTCTATCCCATTATTCCTCTCTCTCCCTCTCTCTTCCTTTTTCTCTTGGCTTCCCCCTCCCGCTCTCTCTGCCTCGCTCTTTCTTTCTCTTTCCCTCTCACAGTCCCCTTCTCCCTCTCTTTTCCCCTTAATCTATCCGTCTAACTTCTCACTTTTTCCTCTTCCTCTCTCCCTCTCCCTCTCTTTCTCCTTTTACCTTTTTCTCTCTCTCTCCCCCTTACTTTAGCTCTCTCACTCATCCTCTCTCCCTCTCTGCATCTCTCTCCTCTCTTATTTCCTTCTCTATCTTACCTCTCTTTTTCACTATCTTGCTATCCCTCTCTTTCTCTCTCCTTCTCCCTTTCGCTCCCTCTCCCTCTCTCACACTCTTCCCTCTCCTACTTTCTCCCTCTCTCTCCCTATCTATCCTTCCATCCCTCTGCCTTTCCCTCTCTCCCTCACCCTCTCTCATTCTCTCCCTCTTCCTCTCTTGCTCTTTCTCTCCCTCTTGCTCTCCATCTTTCCCTCTCTCCCTCTCCTCCTTCCCTCCTTCCCTCTCTCACAACATCTCTCACTCTCTCCCTCTTTCTCCCTCCCTCTCTCTATCCCTCTCTCTATCCCTCCCTCTCCCAATCTCCCCCTCTCCCCCTCCCTCTCTCTTCCTCTCTCCTTATCCCACTCTTCCTCTCTCTCCCTCTCTCTTTCTTTTTCCCTCTCTCTCTTCTTTTCTCTTGGCTTCCCTCTCCTTCTCTCTCAACCTCGCTCTTGCTTTCTCTTTCGCTCTCACACTCCCCCTCTCCCTCTCTCTTTTCGTCAATCTCTTTCTCCAAATTTTCACTTCTTCCTCTCTCTCTCTCCCTCCCCTTCTCCCTCTCCCTCTCCCTCTCCCTCTCCATTTTCTCTCTCTCTCCCCCACTTACTTTAGCTCTCTCCCTCCAGTCTCTCTCCGTTTTATTTCCTTTTCTATCTTACCTCTCCCTTTCACTATCTTGCTATCGCTTTACCTCTATATCCTTCTCCCTTTCTCTCCCTCTCTCCCTCTCTCACTCTCTCTCTCTCCTTCTTTCTCCCTCTCTCTACCTATCTATCCTTCTATCCCTCTCCTTTTCCCACTCTCCCTTAGCCTCTCTTATTCTCTCCCTTTCCTCTCTTGCTCTTTCTCTCCCTCTCACTCACCTTTTTTCTCTTCTTCTCTCCCTCTCTCTCTTCATCTCTCCCTCTCTCACTCTCCCTCCCTCCTCATTCCCACTCTCACACCATCGCCCTCTCCTCTCTCTCTATCCCTCTCCTAGTCCCTCCCTCTCTCAATCTATCCCTCTCCCTCTCCCTCTTTCTTCCTCTCTTCTTACCCCACTCTCCCTCTCTCTCCCCTTTTCTCTTTCGGCTTCCCTCTCCTTCTCTTTCAACCTCACTCTTGCTTTCTCTTTCCCTCTCACACTCCCCCTCTCCCTCTCTCTTCCCCTCGATCTCTTTCTCCAACTTCTCACTTCTTCCTCTCCCTCTCCCTCTCCCTTTTTCTCTATCTCTCTCCCACTTACTCTAGCTCTCTCCCTTCGTCTCTCTCCATTTTATTTCCTTCTCTATCTTACCTCTCCCTCTCACTATCTTGTTATCCCTTTACCTCTCTATCCTTCTCCATTTCTCTCCTCTCCCCCTCTCTCACTCTCCCCCTCTCCTACTTTCTCCCTCTCTCTCCCTATCTATCCTTCCATCCCTCTGCCTTTCCCTCTCTCCCTCGCCCTCTCTCGTTCTTTCCCTTTTCCTCTCTTGCTCTTTCTCTCCCTTTCACTCTCCTTCTCTCTCTTCTTCTCTCCCTCTCTCTCCATCTCTCCCTCTCTCACTCTTCCTCCCTCCCTCCTTCCCTCTCCCACACCATCTCCCTCTCTCACCCTCTCCCTCCCTCTCCCTTTTTCTCCCTCGCTCTCTATTCCTCTCCCAATCCCTCCCGCTCCCTCTCTCTTCCTCTCTCCTTATCGCACTCTTCCTCTCTCTCCCTCTCTCTTTCCTTTTCCCTCTCTCTCCTCTTTTTCTTGGCTTCCCTCTCCTTCTCTCTCAACCTCGCTCTTACTTTCTCTTTCCCTCTCACACTCCCCCTCTCCCTCTCTCTTCCCCTCGATCTCTTTCTCCGACTTCTCACATCTTCCTCTCTCTCTCTCTCTCCCCTCTCCCTCTCCCTCTCCATCTCCTTCTCCCTTTCCCTTTCTCTCTCTCTCTCCCCCACTTACTCTAGCTCTCTCCCTCCATCTCTCTTCGTTTTATTTCCTTTTCTATCTTACCTCTCCCTTTCACTATCTTGCTATCCCTTTACCTCTCTATCCTTCTCCTTTTCTCTCCCTCTCCCCCTCTCTCACTCTCCCTCTCTCCTTCTTTCTCCCTCTCTCTCCCTATCTATCCTTCTATCCCTCTCCCTTTCCCTCTCTCCCTCACCCTCTCTTATTCTCTCCCTTTCCTCTCTTACTCTTTCTCTCCCTCTCACTCACCTTCTTTCTCTTCTTCTCTACCTCTCTCTTTCCATCTCTCCTTCTCTCACTCTCCCTCCCTCCTCATTCCCTCTCCCACACCATCACCCTCTCCCTTTTTCTCCTTCCCTCTCTCCATCCCTCTCTTACTCCCTCTCGCTCCCAATCTCTCCCTCTCCCTCTCTCTTCTTCTCTCTCTATCCCACTCTTCCTCTCTCCCTCTCTCTTTCCTTTGACCTCTCTCTCCCTTTTTCTCTTGGCTTCCCTCTTCGCTCTCTCTCTGTCTCACTCTTTCTTTCTCTTTCCCTCTCACAGTCCCCCTCTCCCTCTCTCTTCCCCTCGATCTCTCTCTCTAACTTCTCACTTCTTCATCTCCCTCTCTCCCTCTCCCTCTCTTTTTCCCTTTCCTTTTTCTCTCTCTCTCCCCCTTACTCTAGCTCTCTCACACGCCCTCTCTCCCTCTCTGCGACTCTCTCCCCTCGATCTCTCTCTCCAACTTCTCACTTCTTCCTCTCCCTCTCCCTCTCCCTCTCCCTTTCCCTTTATCTCTCTCTCTCTCTCCCTCTTACTCTAGCTTTCTCCCTCGCCCTCTCTCCCTTTCTCCATCTCTCTCCCTTTTTATTTCCTTCGCTATCTTACCTCTCCCATTCACTAGCTTGCTATCCCTTTACCTCTCTCTCCTTCTCCCTTTCTCTCCCTCTCCCCCTCTCTCACTCTCTCACTCTCCTACTCGTCTCCCTCTCTCTCTCTATCTATCCTTCCATCCCTCTCCCTTTCCCTCTCTTTGTCACCCTCACTTATTCTCTCCCTCTTCCTCTCTTCCTCTTTCTCACCCTCTCACTCACCTTCTCTCTCTTCTTCTCTCCCTCTCTCTCTATCTCTCCCTCTCTCACTCTCCCTCCCTCCTCATTCCCTCTCCCACACCATCTGCCTCTCCCTCTTTCTCCCTCCCTCTCTCTATCCCTCTCTCCCTCCCTCCCTCTTCCAATCTCTCCCTCTCCCTCTCTCTTCTTCTCTCCCTCTCTCTCTCCACCTCTCTATCTCTCGGTCAACCTCCTCATTCCCTCTCCCACACCATCTTCCTCTCCCTCTTTCTCCCTCCCTCTCTCTATCCCTCTTTTACTCCCTCCCTCTCCTAATCTCTACCTCTCCTTCTCTCTTCCTCTCTCTATTCCACTCTTTCTCTCTCTTCCTCTCTCTTTTCTTTGCCCTCTCTCTCACTTTTTCTCTTAGTTTCCCTCTCCTCGCTCTCTTTGCCTCGCTCTTTCTTTCTCTTTCCCTCTCACAGTCCCCCTCTCCCTCTCTCTTCCCTCAATCTCTCTCTAACTTCTCACTTCTTCCTCTCTCGCTCTCCCTCCGCCTCTCTTTCTCCCTTTCCTTTTTTCTTTTTGTCTCCCCCTTACTCTAGCTCTCTCACTCGCCCTCTCTCCCTCTCTATGTCTCTCTTCTCTCTTATTTCCTTCTCTATCTTACCTCTCTTTTTCACTATCTTGCTATCCCTCTCCCTCTCTCTCTCCTTCTCCCATTCGCTCCCTCCCTCTCTCTCAATCTCCCCTCTCCTACTTGTCTCCCTCTCTCTCCCTATCTATCCTTCCATCCCACTGCCTTTGACTCTCTCCCTCACCCTCTCTCGTTCTCTCCATCTTCCTCTCTTGCTCTTTCTCTCCCTCTCACTCTCCTTCTCTCTCTTCTTCTCTCCCTCTCTCTCTCCATCTCTCCCTCTCTCACTCTTCCTCCCTCCCTCCTTCGCTCTCCCACACCATCTCCCTCTATCACCCTCTCCCTCCTTCTCCCCCTTTCTCCCTCTTTCTCCCCGCCTCTCTCTATCCCTCTCCCAATCCCTCCCTCACCCTCTCTCTTCCTCTCTCTTTATCCCACTCTTCCTCTCTCTCTCTCTCTCTTTCCTTTTCCCCATCTCTCTCCTTTTCTCTTAGCTTCCCTCTCCTTCTATCTCTACCTCGCTCTTGCTTTCTCTTTCCCTCTCACACTCGCCCTCTCCCTCTCCCTTCCCCTCAATCTCTCTCTAACTTCTCACTTCTTCCTCTCTCTCTCTCCCCCTCTCCCTCTCCCTCTCCCTCTCCCTTTCCCTTTTTTTCTCTCTCTCCCCCTCTTACTCTAGCTCTCTCCCTCGCCCTCTCTCCCTTTCTCTATCTCTCTCCCCTTTTATTTCCTTCTCTATCTTACCTCTCCCTTTCTCTCGTCTCTCTCCCCTTTTATTTCCTTCTCTATCTTACCTCTCCCTTTCACTATCTTGCTATCCCTTTACCTCTCTCTCCTTTTCCCTTTCTCTCCCTTGCCCCTCTCTCACTCTCCCCATCTCCTACTTTCTCCCTCTCTGTCCCTATCTATCTTTCCATCCCTCTCCTTTTTCCCTCTCTCTCTCATCGTCTCTTATTCTCTCCCTCTTCCTCTCTTCCTCTTTCGCTCCCTCTCACTCACCTTCTCTCTCTTCTTCTCTCCTCTCTCTCTCCATCTCTCCCTCTCTCACTCTCCCTCGCTCCTTATTCCCTCTCCCACACAATCTCCTTCTCCCTCTCTCTCCCTTCCTCTCTCTATCCTTCTTTTACTCCCTCCCTCTCCTAGTCTCTCCCTCTCCCTCTCTCTTCCTCTCTCTATCCCACTCTTCCTCTCTCTCCCTTTCTCTTTCCTTTGCCCTCTCTCTCCCTTTTCTCTTGGCTTCCCTCTCCTACTCTCTCTCGTATCGCTCTTGCTTTCTTTTCCTTCTCACAATCCCTCTCTTCCTCTCTCTTCCCCTCAATCTCCCTCTCTAAATTCTCACTTCTTCCTCTCCCTCTCTCCCTTTCCCTCTCTTTCTCCCTTTCCTTTTTCTCTCTCTCTCCCCCTTACTCTAGCTCTCTTGCTCGCCCTCTCTCCCTCTTTCGTCTCTCTCCCCTCTTATTTCCTTCCCTATCTTACCTCTCCCTTCCACTATCTTGCTATCCCTTTCCCTCTCTCTCCTTCTCCCTTTCTCTCCCTCTCCCCCTCTCTCACTCTCCCTCTCTCCTACTTTCTCCCTCTCTCCCTATCTATCCTTCCATCCCTCTCCCTTTCCCTCTTTCCCTCACCCTCTCTTGTTCTCTCCTTCTTCCTCTCTTGCTCTTTCTCTCCGTCTCACTCACCCTCTCTCCTCCATCTCTCCCTCTCTCTCTCCAGCTCTCCCTCTCTCACTCTCCCTCCCTCCTCCTTCTCTCTCCCATGCCATCTCCCTCCTTATACCTCTTTCTCCCTCGCCCTCTCTTACTCCCTCCCTCTCCCTCTCTCTTCCTCTCTCCCTATCCCACTCTTCCTCTCTCTCCCTCTCTCTTTCCTTTGCTCTCTCCCCTCCCTTTGCTTTTGGCTTCCCTCTCTTTCTCTCTCTCGCCTCGTTCTTGCTTTCTCTTTCCCGCTCACACTCTCCCTCTCCCTCTCTCTTCCCTCAATCTCTCTCTAACTTCTCACTTTTTCCTCTCTCTCTCTCTCTCTCCCTCTCCCTTTTTTCTCTCTCTCCCCCTTACACTAGCTCTCTTACTCGCCCTCTCTCCATCTCTTCACCTCTCTCCCCTCCTATTTCCTTTTCTATCTTACCTCTCCCTTTCACTATCTCACTATCTCGTCTCCCTCTCTCTCCTTCTCCCTTTCTTTCCCTTTTTTCCTCTTTCACTCTCCCCTCTCCTACTTTCTCCCTCTCTCTCCCTATCTATCCTTCCACCCCTCTCCCTTTCCATCTCTCCCTCACCCTCTCTCATTCTCTCCCTCTTCCTCTTTTTCTCTTTCTCTCCCTCTCACTCTTTTTCTCTCTCTTCTTCTCTCCCTCTCTCTTTATATCTCCCTCTCTCACTCTCCCTCCCTCCCTCCTTCTCTCTCCCACGCTATCTCCCTCTCCCATCCTCTCTCTTTTTCTCCCTCCCCCTCTTTATCCCTCTCCTACTCCCTCCCTCTCCCTCTCTCTTTTTCTCTCCTTATCCCACTCTTCCGCTCTCTCCCTCTCTCTTTCCTTTTCCCTCTCTCTCCCTTTTCTTTTGGCTTCCCTCTCCTTCTCTCTCTGCCTCGCTTTTACTTTCTCTTTCCTCTCACACCCCTCTCCCTCTCTCTTCCCCTCAATCTCTCTTTCCAACTTCTCACTTCTCTCTCTCTCTCTCTCCCCCTCTCCCTCTCTATCCCTTTCTCCCTCGCTCTCGCCTTTCTCCTTCCTACCTGCTATTTCCCTTCCTCTCTCTCCCTTTCTTTCTCTCTCTCTCTCTTACTCGTTATCTTTTCATCCGTCTCTCTCCTTCTCCCTCTTCTTCTCTCTCCCTCCCTCTATTTTTTCTCTCTCCCTCTCTCTCCATCTCCCTCTCTTCTTATCTCTTTTTTAACCTCTCTCTCTCCCTTCTCCCTCTCCCTCTCCCTCTATTTCTCTCCTCTCTTCATCTCCCTTAATTTCTCTCTCTAACATTCCTTCTATATCTCTTACCCTCTTTCTTTCTCTCTTACCTTTTGTCCCTCTCTCTTCCCTACCTCTCTCCACCTCTCCTTCTATCTCTCTCCCTCTCCCTCTCTCCTTCTCTCTCCCTCTCTCTTTATCTCTCTCCATCTCCCTCACTCAACCTCTCTCTTACTCTCTCTTTCCTTTCCTTTCTCCTTCTCTCAAACTCCTCTCCTTCCTCTCTCACCATCTCTCTTCCCCTCCTTCTCTCTTTTCCTCCTCTTTATCTTCCTCTCTCTTTTGCCTTCTCTTTCTCGCTCCCTCTCTCTCGCCCGTTGCCTATCTTTCTTTCTCACTATACCTCTCTCACTCTCTTCCTCTCCCCCTCTTTATCCCTCTACCTCTCCCTTTTTGTCTCTCTTTCTCTCTTGCTCTCTCACTCTCTCCCTTACTAACACTCTTTCCCTTTCTCTCACTCCCTCTCCATCTCTCCCTCCCTCTCCCTCTCTCCCTCTCCACCTTCCTCTGCCTTTCTTCCTTTATCCCTCTCCTTATACCTCTACCTCTTTTGCTTCCTCTTTCCTTCTTTCTCTCTTTCTGTCTCTCCTCTCTCTCTCTCTCTTTTCGTTCTTCCTTACCCTTTCTCCTCCTCTATCTCTTTCTCTTCCTCCCTCCCTCCCTCCCTCTATCCCCCTCACTCCCTCCCTCCCTCTATCCCCCTCACTCCCTCCCTCTCTTTATCCCCCTCACTCCCTCCCTCCCTTCCTCTCTCTATCTCTCACTCTATCTCCATCGCTCTCCCTTTTCTTCTTTCTCCCTCCCAAACTCCCACTCTCCTTCTCCCTCTCTCCCTCTCTCCCCTTCCACTCTTTTCCTACCTCTCTCTCTCTCTCCCTTTATCCCCCTCTCTCTCTCCTCTATCCTTTCTTTCTCTCTCCCTCTCAATATCCCTCTCTCTCCCCTCCCTCTCTCGCCTACCTCTCCCTCTCTCTCTCTATCCATCTTTCTCTCTCCCTCTTTCTCTCTCTCACCATTTCTCCCTCTTTATCTCTCTCTCCCTCTCTCACTCCCCTCTCTTCTTCTTTCTTTCCTTGTCTCTCTTTCCCACTCTCTATTTTTATCCCTCTTTTGTTTTCCCTCTCTCTCTCCCCCTCTCTATCCCTCACACTCTCTCCCTCTCTTTCCTACTCTCCCTCTCTCTCTCCCTCTCTCCCACTTTCTCTCCCTCCTTAATCCTCTCTCTCACTCTCCCTATCTCCCTCTCTCCCTCTCCCTCTCTTGTTCTCTCTCCATCTCTCACTCTCTCTATCTCCTCCTCTCTCTATATCCCTCCCTCTAGCTCTTTCTCCCTTTCTCTCTCCTCCCCTTCCTCTTTCTTTCTCTCTTACTCTCTCTCCCCTTTCTCAATTTCGTTTTCTCCCTCTCTCCCTTTCTCTCTCCACCTCTCGCTCCTTTTCTCCATCTCACACTTCTCCTCTCTCCGTCTCTCACCTTATCTCTTCCCTCCTTTCATGCCCCCCTCTCCTTCTCTCCCTCTCCCTCTCCCTCTCCCTCCTCCTCTCTCATTATCCCTTTCTCTCTTGCTCACTTTCTCTATCCCTCCCTCTCTTTCTCCCTTACTACTTTTCCCTCTTTGTATCTTTTTCCCCTTCTCCCACTCTTGCTGTCCATCTCCCCTTCGTCACCCACTATCACTCTCTCTCTCTCTCAATCCCTCTCTTTCTTCTCTCTCCCTCTCTTTTCCCTCTCC
The DNA here is from genome assembly GCA_963924115.1 of Dovyalis caffra. Taxonomy (NCBI): domain Eukaryota; kingdom Viridiplantae; phylum Streptophyta; class Magnoliopsida; order Malpighiales; family Salicaceae; genus Dovyalis; species Dovyalis caffra. The sequence continues at coordinate 70,550 of CAWUPB010000882.1, read as the reverse complement.
CTCCCCCTCCTACTCCCTCTCCCTATCCTACTCTCTCTCCTCCTATCCCTCTCTCTCTCTCTTCCTCTATCTCCCTTCCTTTAGCTCTCTTTCTCCCTCTCTCTCACTCCTTCTTCCTCTCTCTTACACTCTCTCCTTCTCCCTCTCTTTCTCCCCCTCCCTCCCTCTCTCTCCTTCTCCCTCTCTTTCTCCCCCTCCCTCCCTCTCTCTCCTTCTCTTTTCCTTTCTCCCGCACTCTAGCTCTTTCTCTCTCACTCTCCCCTCCCTCCCTCTCTCTCTTTCTCTCTCTCTCTCACATTTTTCCCTCCTTCTTTCCCCTCTATCCCTTTCTTCCTCTCCCATTTTCTCCCCCTCTTTTCCTCTCTCCCTCTATCTCTCTCACTCTTTGTTTATCTCCCTCTCTCTCTCAATCCCTTTTCTTCTTTCTCCTAATCTCTCTCTCCATCTCCCTCTCTCTCTCTCCCTTTCGTCTCCCTTACTTCCTCTTTCTCCTTAAATCCCTCATCCTCGCTCTCCCTCTCTACCTCTCTATCACTCTCTCACCTTCTCCATCTCTCTCTCCCTCTCTATATCTCTCATGCTCTCCCTCCCTTCCTCTCTTCCCTCTTTCCCTTCCTCTATTCCTTCTTTCCCTTTTTGCCTCCCCCTTTCTCTGTCCTTCTCCCATGCTCTCTCATGCTCTTTCATCCTTTCCCTCTTTATTTCTCTCCCTCTCCCTCACCCTCCATCTCTTCCTCCCACTCCCTCTCTCTTTTAATCTCTCTCTTCATCTCCTTCTCTCTCTACATCTACCTTTAACTCTCTCCCTCTCTCTTTTCATCTCTCTCTCCTTATCCATCTCTCTCTCCTCTCTTTCTCTCTTCTTCTCTCTCTCTCTTTCTCTCTTTCTCTCTTTCTCCATCCCTCTCCCTTACCCTCTCTCCCTCTTCCCTTCTCTCCCTCTCCTTCCCTCTCTCTCTCCCTCTCACTCCTTTTACCTCTCTCCCTCTCTCTTTTCCCTCCCTCTCTCTACACCTCTTTCTCTACACCCCTCCTCTAGCTCTCTCTCCCCTTTTTCTCTACACCCTCCCTCTAGCTCTCTTTCCCTCTCACTCTCCCTCCTCTCCTCTTCCCTCTTTCTCTCTCTCCTGCTCTCTCATTTTCTCTCTGTAACTCTCCCTCTCTCTCTCTCCCTCTCTATCCCACTCCCTCTTTTTCCCTCTCTCCCTCACCTTTTTCCCTCTATCCCTCTCCCTCTCTTTATCTCTCTTGCTTTCCCTCTCTCCTTCTACCTCGTCCTCCCTCTACCACTTTATCTCTCTCCCCTCCCTCTCTACCACTCTATCTCTCTCATTCTCTACCATTATATCTCTCTCCTTTGATCTTTGTCTCTCTCCCTCCTTCACTCCTCACTCTCTCTCCCCATCCCTCTCTCTATATCCCTCCCTCTAGCTCTCTTTTCTCTCCTCCCTCTTTCTCTTTCTCCCTCTCTCTTACTCTCCCTTTCTATCTCCCTCACTCCCTTTCCCTCCCCTTTGCTAACTCTTTCTTCCCCTCGCTCTCTCCTTCCTCTCCCTCTCCCTCTCTCCCTCTATCTCTCCCTCTCACACTCCCTCTCTCCCTCTCACTCTTTTTATCCCTCTCTCCCTCTCTCTCCTCCTTTCTCTCTCTCTCACTTTTTCTCTCCCTTTCACTCACTCCTTTTCCCTTAGTCTCTCTCTCCCTCTCTCACTCACTCTCCCTCTCTCCCTTCTCCCTCTTTCCATCTCTCCCTCTCTCGCCCTCTCTCTCTCTCCCTCTCGCCTCTTCTTTTGTCACCTTTTCTTTGCTCTCTTTCTCCCTCTCTCTCCCTTTTTTCTCTCTTTCCCTTTCTCCCTCCCTTTCTCCCTCTCCCTCCTTCTCTCTCCCTCTCCCCCTCGCTTCCTCTCTCCTTCTTAATCTTTTCTCCTCCTTTCCTTTTTTCTTTCCTTATCTCTCTTGCCCTCTCAATTTCTCTCACTCTATAACCCCCAAGAAAATATTTAATGAGACATATATATATATATATATATGCTGGAATATTCATGTTAATATTCATTAAGTATGAGTGCAATTGTAAGTGTCATTTTAACTATTTGGTGATGATGGTTAATTAGTACTTATGTGAGAATTTTGGGATGAAGTTTCAAAAAAATTAATTAATTACCACTCATTATATATTAAGTACTTGGGACAAAGTATACAAGGGAATATTTTCCTTAGAAAACATCAGAATAGAACGGAAGGGAATTTTCGAGTTTAGAGGGGGAATTTATGAAAATCTATGAAGGAAATATGTTAATTACTTGAAGCTAAGTTAATTAGGGTATTTAATTAGTCTAATACCTTAGTTAGGACACCTAAGCCATTTCATTAAATGCAAGAGAGCCAGCTCACCCAACTTGCACACAAACCCACCACCTTCACCATGACTCACCAAATTACTTTACACATTGCCTAATTAATTCAAGACACATATAGACCCATTTAATGCAAGGAAATGGAACACACATATATATAGAGAAAGAGAGGGAATGGAAAACATTTTAGAAAAACTAGTAGCTGCCAAAAGATAGAAGAAAAACAAGTGTGAGGAAGAGAAAAACGAAAAAGAAAGAGAGAAAGAGAGGAAGGAAAGAGAGAAGGGAAAAGAAAGGAAAAAGGGAAGAAAAGCTAAATGAACCTAACCTCATCCAAACTAGGTAAGTGGGTTTTTGTTTATGTCATTTATTTGATCCTTCCATGAAAATTGATGTATTTGCTTAATCTTCCAATTATGTTGTGTGGTATTGAGGTGTTGGTCTTATCATGCTTGTTTGGCATAGGATTGTTTCTTATTATGGAATATTTATGTAAGTAAGTTTCTTTAATGCTTCATGCCATTCAATTGATATGATTGTAATTGATTAAGCTTGTGTATAGGTTATGAGGTGTTTGTTGGCTTAGTTATGTTGGTTAGGTTGTGTGGTTGATCAAAACATGATGGGCGAACATGGAACTTGTCTAGGGATGAATAAAATGGAGTAGGAAGGAAAGAAAAATGAAATTTTAGGGTTTTCTTAAGCAAACGTGAAGTTAGAGAGTTACACGACATCCCATACGGGCGTGTCTTTGCCCATGTAATTAAGAAATACATTTTTCTTAATGTCAAAGAGTTACACGGCCTCCCACACGGGCATGTCTTCGCCCATGTAATTAAGAAATGTATTTTTCTTAACGTCAAAGAGTTACACGACCTACCACATGGATGTCTTTACCTATATAATTAAGAAATATATTTTTCTTAAAGTCGGAGAGTTACACGACCTCCCACATGGACATGTCTTTGCCCGTGTAATTAAGAAATGCATTTTTTGAAGTCAAAGAGTTACACGGCCTCCCACACGAGTGTGTCTTTGCCCGTGTAATGAAGAAAGGCATTTTCTTTAGTCAAATAGTTACACGACCTCTCACATGAGCGTGTCTTGGCCCGTGTACTTCACTAATCACTCGAAATTCATCACTTTTACTTCATACTTGCTTTGTTTCCATTCCTCTCACGCAAATAATGTAATTAACAATCAATAAGACTCAAATAAATATAAAATGAAAATATTTCATGATGATAAGAGGTATGAGCATGCCCGAAACCCTGTGTGGGTTGGACCTATGAAAATATATGAAGTCGGATCTCGTATGGGTTGGATATGTTTAATATGGGACATATAACATCACGTGCATCATGTGCATTGTGAGGCAAATGGAGAAAAGTCAATTGAATGAGAATTGGTTTACATGATTAGGTTTGGTAACCTAACGGGAAAAATGGATATTAGCGATCCAGCTATGTGCATACTCTAAGTTATGTGCCCGCACTATTAAGTGATGGATTCCCACTAATAGTGGTTACAACGAGGGATAATTCCATTATAGCGAGAAGATGATTTGATAATCACCTAGATTAAAAAATAGAGTAGACTAGCTAATACCTAGTGGTACCTAGAATTAAAATTGATGAGTATGGTAGGAAGTCGGAAAAGCATTGCATAACATGTGCATCACCCCACTTACCGAACTTCAACTCACCCCGTTATTATTTCTATGATGTGGCGGGAAGAGGACAAAATAGTAAGGATGCGGTGGCTCCTCCTAAGAGGCTCATGTGTAACACATAAATCTAAAACAAGTTTTATCCGTAATTTAGGGGTATGGATTCCGTACAAAATCAACCACTAATTCTAATATTTTGTTACTATAATTCGTTATGCCATGTAAAATTTTTTATATGCAATCTTGTTATGTAAGGTCTTGTTAATTTCTTAAGTAGACCGTACGAGACATGATTAGGGTTTAGGTAGTGTCGGCGTGACGTGCCTTGCCTAGTCACTTCTATTTGGGTAATAGTCAATGGACCGAGGTCGGGGCGTCACACACTCCCTCCCCTCCCTCTCTCTCCCTCTCTCTGCCTCACTCTCTCTTCCTCTCTCTAGGGAAGAGAAGGGGATAGAGAGAGAGAGGAGGAGGAGGAGGAGGAGGAGAAGGAGTGAGGTAGAGTTAGAGAGGGAAAGAGAGAAAGAGAAAGAAAAGGAGAAGGAGAGAGAGTCAAAAGGAGAGAAGGAGGAAGAGAGGTGGAGATAGAGGGAGAGGGTGAGGGGAGAGAGAGGGAGATAGGGAGAGAGTGGGAGGGATAGAGAGAGGGAGAGAGGGAGAATGAGGGAGGAAGAGAGGAGAGAGGAGGAAGGAGGGAGGGGAGAAGGGGAGAGAGAAAGGGAGTGAAAGAGGGATATATATATTAAAAGAGAGAGAAAGAGAAAGGAATAGAGAGATAAAGATAGGGAGTAAGAAGGAGAGGGAGAGAGAGGGAGAGGAAGAGGGACAGAGAGAGATCGAATGGGAGAAGGAAAGAGAGCTGGAGAGTGTGTAAGAGGGAGAAAGAGGCGATGGAAGTAAATGAGAAAGATAGAGAAGGAGGGAGAGGGAGAGAGGGAGATAGAAATGGGGAGTTTGAGAGTGGGAGAGAGATAGAGTGAAGGGAAAGAGAGAGGAGGAGCAAAAGAGAGGGATAAAGAGTGGGAGAGAGAGGATGGGAGAGAGAGAGGTAGATAGGAAGAGAAAGTGAGAAAGAGTGTGTGTGTGTGTGTGTGTGTAAGACATAGAGGGAGTGAGAAAGAGGGAGAGAGGGAGAGGGAAGGAGAAGGAGAGGGAAGGAGAAGGAGGAAGGGAAAGGAGAGGAAGGGAGAGGCAGAAAGGGAGGGAGAGGGAGATGGATAGAGAGAGACAGAAAGAGAGAGAGAGAAAAAATGTATAAGAGATAGAGAGATAGTAATAAAGGTAGAGAGATAGAGAGAGGGAGAGGGAGAAAAAGAAGGGAGACAAAGAGAGATGGTGATGGAGAGGGAGATGGGTGAGAGGGAGAGAGAAAAGAAGGAGGGGGGAGGGAGAGAGTAGAGTATAGAGAGAGAGGGCAAGGGAGAGAGATAGAGAGAGATATGGAGAGAGGGAGGGAGAGAGATGGGAAATAGATATGAAGAGGGATAGAGTACTATAGGGAGAGAGAGGGGTAAAGAGATGAAGATGAATAGAGAAAGAAATGAGGAGAGAGCACGAGAGAGGGTGAGAGAGAGAGAGAAAGAGAGAGAGAGAGGGATAGAGGGAAGGAGGTGAAGAAGGAAAGAGAGAAGGTGAGAGAGAGAAAGGGAGGCATAAAAAGGAGGAAGGAAGGAGAAAGAGACAAAGGGGGAGAGAGAAAGAGGTGAAGAAAAAAAGGGATATATATATATATATATATATATATATATATATATATATATATATATATGTTGGGAGAAAGAGAGAAAGAGAGAGAGGCAGAGAGGGTAGGGGAGAGAGGAAGAGGAAGGGAAATAGAGGGGAGAGAGGGTGGGATAGGAAAAGAGGGAGAGATATGGAGAAAGAGAGGGAGAGAGGGTGAGAGAGAGCGAAAGAGAAAGGAATAGAGAGGGGGAGGAAGATAAAGAGGGAAAGAGAGGAGGAAAAGAGAAAGATAGATCGAGAGAGAGGAGAAGAGAAAGAGAAGGAGAGAATGGGAGAAAGAGGGAGAGGGAAAGATAGAGAGGTAGAGAAGGAGAGAAAGTGAGAGAGAGAGGGAGAGGGAGAGGGAGATAGACGGGGACGAGAGGGAGAGGAAAAGTAAGAGAAAGGGTGAGGGAGAGAGGGAAAAAGATGATGAGGGAGAGAGAGATAGAAGGAGAGAGGGAGAGAAATCAAGATAGGTAGAGAGAGGGAGAGTGAGGGAGAGAGAGTCGAAAGGAGAGAGGGAGTGAGGAGGAGAGAGATAGGGGTGGGAGAGATAGGTATAGAGGGAGAAGGAGGGAAGGAGAGAGATAAAGAGAGAAGGGAGAGAGGGAGAGGAACGACAAAAGAGAGAGAGATAGAGAGATAGATGAGAGACAGAGAAGAGAGAGTGATGGAGAGGGAGAGATAGAGGAATGAAGAGGGAGAGACAAGGGGTGGGAGAAAGGAAGAGAAAGGCAGATAGAGAGAAGAGGAGAGAGATGGATGGATGGAGAGAGAGAGAGGGAGAGGACGAGAGAGAGTAAAAGAGAGAGTGAGAGAGATGGAGAGAGGGGGAGAGAGGGAAGAAGAGGGGGAGAGGGAGAGGAAGAGAGTGATGGAAAGAGAGGGGAGAGAGAGAGGGAGAAGGAGGGAGAGAGAGGGAAGGAGAGAGGGAAAGAGAGAGGGAGGGCATGAGAGACAAGGAGTGAGAGAAGGAGAAAGATCAACGAGGAGAGATGGGGGAGAGATGGTGAGAGAGAGAGAGGGAGAGAGTGAAAGAGTGATGGAGAATAGAAGATAAAGAGAGGGAGAGAGAGGGAGAAGTAGAAAGAGGTAGAGAGAGATATAGAGAGAGATAGGGAGAGAGAAAAAAGAAAGGGAAAGTGGGGTGAGAAAGGGATAAGGAGAGAAAAAGGGATAGGGGAGTGTCGGTTTGGGAAAGAGGAAGAGGTATAGAGAGAGCAAGGGAAAGGGAGAAAGGGGGAGAGATGGAGAAGGAGAGGGATAGGAAGATAGGGAGAGAGAAAGAGAGCTAAAAAGGAGAGAGAGGAGAGAGAGGTAGAGACGTAGAGAGAGGCTGAGAGGTAAAGAGGGGTGAGAGGGGAAGGGAAAGGGAGAGAGGGAGAAAAAGAGAGGGAGAGGTAGGGAGAGAGAAGGAAAGAAATAGAGATGGGATGAGAGAAAGAGAGAAATAAAGAAAGAGAGGGAGGGAGGGAGGGAGGGAGAGATAAAGGTAGAGAGAGGGAGAAAAGAGGAGGAGAGAGAGAAAGGGAGAAAGGGGAGAGAGTGAGAGAGAGAGGGGAGAATGAGAGGTAAAAGAGAGAGGGAGAGATATATAGAATGAGGTAGAGAGATATATATAGAGAGGGAGAGAAAAAGCGAGCAAGAGTAGGGAGAAAGAGGGATAGGGAGAGAGAAAGGGAGGGAAAGGGGTTGGGAGAGAGGGTAAGGGGGATAGAGAGAGGGAGAGATGAAGAAAGAAAAGGATAGGGAGAAATGGAGAAAGATAAAGAAAGAGAGTGAGAGATGGAGAGGGGGAGAAAGAGGGGAAGAGGTATAGATAAAAGGGTGAGGGAGAGCACAAGAGAGAGGGAGGGAAAGGCAAAGACGGAGATAAAGAGAGAGGGAGGGAGTGAGGGGAGAGAGAGGGAGAGAGAGAGAGATAAGGGAGAAGAGAGAGTGAGAGAAGGGAAGAGAGAGTGAGAGATAGAGAGGGAGAGTGAGAGAGGAAGAGATAAGGAGAGAGAGATAAGGATGAAGGAGAAGAGAGAAGGAAAAAGAAATAGAGGAAGAGAAAGAGAGAGAGAGAAAGATAGAAATAGAGAGGGCATGAGAGAGAGAGGGAAATTAAGAAGTAGAGAGAGGGAGAGAGAGTGATAAAGATAAAAGGGAAGATCGGATAGAGAGAGATAGAGAGTAGGGAGTGGTGGAAAAGAGGTAGAGAGAGGGAGAGTGAGAGAGATAGGGGAGAGAAGAGAGCGAGAGAAAGAAAGAAGGAGAGAGAGAGAGGGAGAGAGAGAGTGAGAGATAAAAGGAGAAAGTAGGAAGAGGGAGACGAGTGGGAGAGGGGCAGAGAGAGGGAAAGAGTAGGAGAAGATCATGGATTAGGGGAGAGGGAGAGGGAGAGAGAGAGAGAGAAAGAGATAGATGGAGCTAAAGAGGGAGGGGAAAAAGAGAGAGGGAAGATAGTGAGAGTGGGAGTGAAAGGGAAGGGACATAGAGAGATGGAGGGAGAGATATAGGGAGGGAGAGGAAGGAGAATACGGGGGAGAGAGGGAGAGGAAAGAGAAAGAGAGAGAGAGTGAGAGGAAGAGAAAGTATAGGGAGAGAGAAGGTGAGAGAGAGAGAGAGAGTGATAGATAAAGATTCCTCACCCACTTACTCTATCTCCCCCTCTCTATCTTTGTCTCTCTCTCCCTCTCTATCTCTCTATCTCTCTTTTTTCTCTCTCTTCCTCTCTCTCACACTCTCTCCCTTCCTCTCTCTTCTCTTTCTCCCTCTCCTTCTCTTTCCTCTCTTTCTCTTTCCTTTTCCCTCTTTCTATTTCTCTCTAAAATTCCCTGTCACTCTCTCTTCATCCCTCTCTCCCTATCTCTCTCCCTCTACCTCTCTTTTCCTCTCTCTCTCTTTCTTTGTCTCTCTCTCCCTCTTTCTCCCTTTCCTTTTTCTTTCCCTCTCCCTTTAATCTCTCTCCCTCTTCCCCTCTCTCACCCTCTCTCCCTACCTCTCAAGAGACAATGGGTGAGGAAGAGATAGAGATAGAGATGCAGAGAGAAGAAGAGAAATAAGGGAAAGAGGGAAGAGAAAGGAAGAGAGGGGTGAGAGAGAGAGGGAGAGGGAGAGAGAGTGAAGGAGAGATTGAGAGAGAGGGAGAAAACGGGAGAGATTGGGAGAGAGGGTGAGAGAGAGTGGGAAAGAGGGAGAGTAAAAGAGGGAGATAGAGAGAGAGGGAAAGAGAGGAAGAGAGAAAAGGAAAGAAATCAAGAGGGTGAGAGAGAGATAAGGAAAGAGAGAATGAGAGAGAGGTAGAGAGAGAGGGGAGTTAGAGAGAGGGAGAGTGGGAGAAAGAAGGATATATATAGAGAGAGAAAATAAGGGAGAGAGACATAGAGAAAGAGGGAGAGAGAGGTAGAGGGAGGGAAAGGGAAAGAGAGAGGGAGAGAGAAAGGGTGAGGAAAAGAGAGATAGAGAGGAAGAGAAAGGGAGAAAGAGAAGGAGATTGAGAGAGAAAAAGGAGGGAGATAGAGGACGGATATAAAAAGCAAGAGAGAAGAAGAGAGAGAGAGGTAAAAGGGGAGAGAGGAGGTGATAAGGAGATAGAAAAAAGGGAGAGAGAGAGGGATATAGAGAGTGGGAGAGAGGGAGAGTGAGAGAGATAAAGAGTGAGAGAAAAAGGGATAGATGCATGGAGAGAAAGAAAAGGAGAGAGAAAAAGCAAGATAGTGAAAGAGGGAGGGGGAGAGATATAGAGGGAGAGAGAGTGAGAGAAAGGGAGATGAAAGAGAGAGGGAGAAAGAGAGACAAAGGTGAGAGAGAGGAATAGATAGAGGGAAAGGAAGAGAGGTGGAGAAGGAGAGAGAGAGGGAAAAGAGGGTTGGAGGAAGGGGGCAAGAGGGAGAGTGAGAGGGATAGAGAGAGGGAGAGGGAGAGAGAGGAAGAGGGAGAGTTTAATAGAAAGAGAGGGAGAGGGAGACAAATAGGTAGAGAGAAAAGAGAAAGAGGGGAAATGGGAGAGATAATAGGAGAAAGAGAGGGAGAGGAAGGGGGAGAGAGAGGGAGAGGGAGAAAATAGGATAGAGACGAGAGGGATGGAGAGGGAGTAAGAGAGAGGGGAGAGAGAGAGAGGCAGAGAGGGTAAGGGAGAGAGAGAGGTAGAGAAGGTGAGGGAGAGATAGAGCAATAGGAAGATAGAGAAAAATAAGGGGAGAGAGAGTAGGATAGAGAAAGAGAAGGGAGAGAGGAAGAGGGAGTGGGAGAGAGAAGGAAGGAGAGAAGAGAGAGAGAGGAAGAGAATGAGAGACAAAAAAGGAGAGAAAGAGATCGAGGGATAGAAGGAGACCAAGAAAGAGGTTGAGAGAGAGTGAGGAAGAGAGGGAGAGAGTGATAGAGAGAGAAAGGGAAGAGGGAGAGGGAGAAAGTGAGGGAAAGAGAGTAAAAGAACAAAGAGAGATAGAGGGATAGAAAAGGCGAGGTAGAGAGAGGGTAAGAGAGAGGGAAAGGGATAGACAAAGTGAGAGGGGAGGGAAAGGAAGGAGAGAGAATATGAGATAAATAGAGAATGAAGAGAGAGAGAGAGAGAAGGAAAAAGAGAGAAGGAGAGGGACGGAGAGGGAGAGAGGAAGAAGGAGAATGAGAGATAAAAGATAAATAGACGGACGGGGAGAGAAGAGGAGAGAGAGAAAAAGAGGAAGAGGTAGAGAGAAACCAAGGGAGAGAGAGAGGGAAATAGAGAAGAAGAGACATAGAGAGAGAGAGGGAGAGAGGCATAGAGATGGAGAGGGAAAGGGAGATAGAGAGGGTGAGGGAGAGAGGGAGCGATAAAAAGATAAAGAAAAAGTGGAAGAGAGAGAGGGGAGAAAGAGGGAGAAGGAGAAGGGAGGAAGAGGGAGAGAGGGGGAAGAGATAAAAAGGGAGAAAAAGGGAGGGACAGAGAGAGAGGGAGGGGGAGAGGGAAGGGGAGAGAGAGTGGGAGGGGGAGAGGGAGAGGGAAAGAAGGAAAAGAGAGGGAAAAGAAAAATTGAGCTAGAAAGAGGGAGATAAAGAGAGAGGAAAAGATGGAGAGAGAAAGAGAACTAGAGAGGGAGATAAAAGAGAGGAAGAGAGGGAGAGAGAGTGATAAAGAGGGAGGGGAGAGAGGAAGAGCAATAAAGGGAGGGAAAGAGAGTAGTAGAGAGATGGAGAGATAGTAGGAGAGAATGAGAGGCTCGATGATTGGTGTTTTAAATCATCTGTTTAACAAAAAAAAAAACATCATGAAACCCAAAGTAAAGACTCAATGATTGGTGTTTCAAATAATGATGAACGAGTAGATCTTCAAGTCATGATCTCAAATTACATTCATCATTTATCTTTCTAATCACTCGTTTCCCAAAGAGATTAGCCTTTTTCATCGTAGGTGAATCGATCTTTGAGATGAGATAATGCCATCTTTTATATATCTCATAAAATATTTATCTCTTATCATCCCACTTTGAGCTTAATGATTTTTTTCATAATAACCCAAACTAAGATTACCCCTCATATTGAGGGAAAAATTTACTGATCTATGAATGGTTGATGAAACTCAAAAAATTTTCTATCATGGAAAATCCCATCAATGATACTAAAAAAAGGGGGAGAATATAAAGAAAAAATCAAAAGAAACAAAAAAGAAGATGTCCACTAAGACAAAAAAAATTGAAGGTTAAGATGGGAGTCGAGTCTAGGTAAACAAACAAAGAGAGTTAAGGCTAGAAAATAAAGTCAACAACCAAAATGATAAAGTCCCTATGATAAATAAAAAAATCATAGACATCAAGATGACACAATAGCCCAACTAACGGCTAAAGTGACAAAGTCCAAACAGACATTGCCTAAATAGATTTTCATGGACAACAAAGTGATCCTATGTCATGAAACCCTTAAAAAAAATTTGACGCTATATATTCTTTTCTTCATAAGCCCAATGTCATAGCTTACATTATGCATTTTTATAAGCCCTTTTGATAAAAAACAGTTTTCTTAGGTTGTTGGATTCTAATATAAAAAAAACACAAAAAAGGATGATTGAGAAAAAAAGATATGATCGATCGATGTGCTATTTGTCATCCTTTATGACATTGAATCATGAGTCTTCATCAACTAACTAAGGGGAAAAACAAACAAAATCAAGATTTCCTCTAGCAAAGTTATCCTTCAAAACCAATTTTTCAAATACTTTACGCTCAAACCTCTTTAATTTACCAAAAATGGAATTATCATGGACCAATTACCTTCGAATGCATTAAATGCTAGCTTTTATACAAACCTTGCATAACCTAAACACGCTCTTGCTTGCTTAGCCCAACTTTCTTGAGGAAATTGCATCATAGCATTTGATTATCATATTTTGACTTTTGATCAATAAACTTAAACATCTTCATGAATGAAAGTACTTTCATCGAAACATCTCTACATTTCATTCAAATAATCCGAATTGTTTTAAGAGAATCATTCAAGTATACGGTTGGTCCATAAAAGCCAAATGTCTATTCAATAATCTTTTTCAACGAGATGACAAAAATTTCAAGATCAATTTGCTAATTATGATGTAAGCATCGGAGACAAGCATTTGAACATAAGCCATAATTATGTTAAGAGAACTATAAATGTTTGATCTTGATCGGCACTTGGGAGCATCTCGTGGCCCGATTGAATGGTAATCAAGGATACTTGATCAACATTAAATTAAGAATACTTGGGGGCAAGATCAAGGATCTAGCAACTTCAATCGAGTTTAACAACTAGTCGGATGACGATATCACTATACTAACTAGAGGAATAGAGGCCTAACGATAAGCTTTTGAGCATAAATCAAAGCAATCAAGGCCATCAAGCTAGGGGGCAAAAAGTAGTCCTAAGGAAGGATAATAACTTAGTCAAAATTTGACAAACAATCAAAGTGGTCCGGTATGGTCTCATAGAGGTAAGCGGTAGCACATAAATGGTTAGCCATCCTCAAAGTTCAAAGAAGACCATCTTCTTCAATTCGTTGAGGTAAGTAAAAAAGACTCAAGTTCATAATAAATAGTGATCCAAGCCTAGGAGGTAAGGAAATTTTAGCGAGTAGTACGGGATAAGATCCAATACAAAAGTTAAAAGCAAGGCACCAAGGGGGAGTTGAGTGCCAACAAGGTGGGGTAGCTATGTTTCTCTCAAGTAAGAAACTAACCATTGATATCAACCTTATTAATATATTTCAGAAACTTTAGCTCAAATGAAAAGATGAAATAATCATTCAAGTTCTCACATTCACCCACACCATCCATTTCAAGCGAGTTACCAAATTTAGCTCATCGTTTAGGTAAAGTTGTTTAACGATAATTCTCCTTTGAAGCGAGTCACCTCACAACGAGACCATTCTCGTATTCGAGCAAGTTTGCCTATCTTAATTTATCATTTTAGGTAAGGATGCTTACCAATCACTTTCATTTTCGGACAAGGTTTCCTAATTTAGTCAATTGCTTAGGTAGGGTTACCCAACGTGCACTTTTAGGTAGGGTTATCTATTTAGCCCATCATTCAAGCAAGGTTGCATAATGATCTTCTCATTTTCGGGTAGATTTGCCTATTTAATTCATCATTTAAGTAGGGTTGCTTAATAATCATTTCATTTCCAAGTAGGGTTGCCTATTTAGTTAATCACTTATGTAAGGTTACCTAACACTCATTTTTCGAGTAGGGTTGCAAATTTAGTCAATCGTTTAGGTAGAGTTACCTAATGATCTTTTTCGAGTAAGGTTGCCTATTTAGTTAATCATTCGAGCGGGGTTTCCTAATGATCATCTCATTTTTTCGAGCAAGGTTGCCTATTTAGTCAATTGCTTACGTAGAATTACCTAATGCTCATTTTTAAGCAAGATTGCTAGTTTATTTCATCATTTAGGTAGGGTTGCCTATTTAGTCTATCGTTTAGGTAGGGTTACTTAATGATCTTTTTCAGATAAGGTTGCTTATTTAGTCATCATTCAAGTAGGGTTGCCTAATGATCATCTCATATTTTAAGCAAGGTTATCTATTTATTCAATCGTTTAGGTAGGTTACCTAATGATCTTTTTCGAGTAAGGTTGCTTATTTAGTTCATCATTCGGGTAGGATTGCCTAATTATCATCTCATTTTTCATGCAAGGTTACCTATTTAGTCAATCATTTAGGTAGTGTTATCTAACGATCTTTCTTAGGCGGGGTTGCTTAATTTTAGTTCATCATTCGAGCAAGGTTGCCTAATGATCTTCTCATTTTTTAAGTAGGTTTGCCTATTTAGTCAATCATTTGGATAGGGTTACTTAATGATCTTTTTATAGGCAAGGTTACCTAATTTTAGTTCATCATTCAAGTAGGGTTACATAATAATCTTCGTACTTTTAGGTAAGGTTACTAAATTTAGTTCATCGTTCTAGGCAAGTTACCTAACAATCATTTCATTTTTCGGGTAGGGTTGCCAAATTTAGTTTATCATTTAGGTAAGCTTACCTAATGCTCATTTTGAGGCAATGTTGCTTAATTTTAGTCCATCATTTAGGTAAGGCTACCTAACGATCTTCTCATTTTTCGAGCAAGATTTCCAAATTTAGTTTATTGCTTAGGTAGGGTTCCTAACACTCATTTGGAGGCGGGGTTACCAAATTTAGTTTATTACTTAAGTAGGATTACCTAATGCTCATTTTCAAGTACGATTGCTAGTTTAGTTCATCATTCAAGTGGGTTGCCTAATGATCATCACATTTTTCAAGCGGGGTTCCCTAATGATCATCTCATTTTTCGAGGCAAGATTGCCTATTTAGTCAATCGTTTAGGTAGGGTTACCCAACGATCTTTTCCAGGTAGGATTGCCTAATTTTAGTTTATCATTAACGTAAGGTTGCCAAATAATCTTCTCATTTTCCAAGCAAGGTTGCTTAATTTTAGTTCATCATTCGGGTAGGATTGCCTAATGATCTTTATCGTTTTACGCGAGTTGCCTAGCGATCATTGTATATTTAATTTTCCAGGGTAGGTCGCCCTTGATAACAAGGTCATACATTACATGTTTAATTTTCTAAGGTAGGCTACCCTTGACAATAAGGCCATGTACTACATATTTAATTTTTTATGATAGGTCGCCCTTGACAACAAGGTCATGTACTTGCATAATTACTTTTTCAAGACAAGTCGCGTTAACAATATGGCTATGTAATGCATATTTCATTCTCAAGACAGTCGGTGTTTCATAATAAGGTCATCCCATCACATTTTTACTTTCCAAAGAAGGTTGCACAAAGCAACCACACCAATCTTATATATATATATATATAAGAAGAAGAAGAAGAAAGAATTTATTTACAAGCTTATTATACAAAGTCATTGAAAAATAACTTTTTTATTTGACTTTGTGTCATAAGTATTGTAAAGAAGGAGCAACTATCATAACCCAATTTTGGGCTTCCTTAAAAAAAAGAGCAAAAAGAAAGAAAAATTAAAAACTAAACTCAAATTAATGGATTGTTAAGAATCAACGACTAAAATGAATTTTGTCGAAGAAAACCTAAAACCTAGCTATAAAAGCCCACACTCTAGCATTTTTAAAGTAGGTGATTCATATTTTTCTCTATAGGAAGCCACCTCCCTCTCCTAATGATCCCTACACCACCCAAAGCTATTTTTCTCTCCCCCACTAAAAAAACCAAAAAACAATCCCATCTCTTCCCAAATTCTATTCTATGTACAATCCATAAGCAATCCCAAGTAGCGGATCCCTAGTTCCTTATGCCTACCGGCGGTACTACTCTTTTTCTATCATCGAAAAAAGAAGAAAGGAAGAAAGGAGGAAAGAACAAGCAAGAAAGGAAGGGAAAGAAAAGGAAGGTATAAATCTTTGTTGTGTTCTTGTTATTTATTATTATTTTTTTTTTTTTGTAAAATAAAATTTGAGAAAGAAGTGTTGGAGCCCGTGTGGCGAGTCTGAATTGTCCAGCCATTGACTTGCCTGGATTGCCCAACTAAGGGGCTAGACTATCGGTCCACTAAATCTATCCAGCGAGGGTCGGACAGATTATCTAACTAGTTGGACGGACTATCTAGTAGGGCCTAAATAGATTGTCCACTCGCTGGACGGACTATCCAGACGAAGGGGTTGGACAATTTGGATCGCCTAGCGAGGGTTGGACCCCCTAAAAAAATTTACAAAAATATATAATGGGCTTAGGTTTTTTTTTTCCCCCAATGAACACATGATCCATCTAAAAAGTAATCTAATGTTTAATTTCAATTTATTTAATTTTAAGCTTAATTTATTTTTAATATATTCATGCCTATTTATTTTCTATATTTAATATTCTAGTTTGCATTGAATTTATTTTAATAAATTTTAAGTAATTTTTTATTTTAGGATTTTAATTTCGTAATTAGTTTTGATAATTAATGGATAGGTGAATCATCGAGTCTCTTAATTTTTAAGGATCGATGACGATAATAACTCAAAAATAATAAAAATAAAAATAATTAAAAAATTCTTAATGAAATCTCCTATCTATTAGAGATTGTCGTTTGACGAAAAAAACAAAAATAATAAAAATTTTCAATGAAGTCTCCTTCGATAGGAACTATTGTTTCGTGACGAGGTCTCTTATTTGATAGGGAATATCGTTATCAAAAATTATCATTTAATAATCGGGATGTCCTTTGACATATTGATTATGTCAAGGGTTAAAGTGGATTTGATGTTTAAATCGATGTGTTGTCCGATGGAGGGGCCGACGATTATTTCATTACGATGCCACGCTCAACAACTAAAAATTTTAATTTGGCTTTAAAAATTAGAGTTTAAAAAAATCAAAAAATAATTTGGCATAAATAAAACATTTTAGGAGATAAATTTATGACTAAACTAGACATGATATCTTTCTTAGGAAAGGGCGTATTTGGGTGATTGATATCTTCCTAAACCATAACCAACTCCTTATCATAAAATCTCTAAACTAGTGCTACTTTTAGGTTCCTAGTTCCTTAATACTAGGTGGCGACTTTGAACTTGTAAATAAACCTATAAATAAAATCTAATTATGTAAATAGAGTTATTTTAGGGAGTCCCGTCCGACGTCGGGTAGGGACAACATCTAAGAGCTATTAGTCCTCTAGAAGGAAGGGCCAATTAAGGCTGTATTATTCTAAAGGTCTAGACTAATAATCAATATACAATGTGCTCTCCTAGCCTAATATCGAAAAAAGGTTGAATTGAGAGGAATTTAATTATAACGACGAGAATAGTTCAACAATCCATGATAAGTCTCTTATTTCCTCCTAGTTAATATTATTGTACAAGTTGTTCCCATTAGAATATGACATATTGGATAACTCGTATGTCCATCTATATATTCAAAGAAATAAATTGCTCGAAGTGTTGGCTCAAATGTCAAATTCAAGAATCAAATAAGTGAACAAACCCGCCTCTCTCATCAAAAATATTTAAGTGATAACAATCATTATCCCGATTGGGTTATTAACCTCCCAACATTTTAGATGTGGAATAATCTGTCATTAGTTTTCGGGTAGCATAGAGGATACTCAATACCTATGACTCATATATTTTAAAATAAACAGGATTCATGTCTCCCCCTATTAAGCTACACATATTCTTGTTATCGTGTTATAATAACATAGGCTATAAACAATAGGATGGAATAGTAATAACTACAATATTGGCATATCTATTAATATGTGGCGTAGTTTATTATCGGCTAAATATCCTATGCTCATAGGAATTATCCTTAAAATGTGTGATAGATATGTCCGGAAATATCATGGAAACATGTCTATCCTATGCTATATTTGTCAATAGGACCCATTAGAGAGCATATATAAGGACCTCCTCGTAGCATTACCCGTTCATGTCAATAAGACCCGAGTTTATTCCAATAAGGATCGAGGATTAAATTATTCATCAACACACCCTTCATTCTGTCATCCTAATTTAATAAGAGGTCCCTATTTCACAACGTGCCTAGTCCTCCTATAAACCGAGTATGTCGAGTAAAGGTTCATTATCATGTGAATAGCCCCTAGTTATATAATATATCTTTAATACACTCTAAATATATTGGATAAGATCTTTTAGAGGCCATCATAATGATCAAATTAATGTATCATTAGGTTTGTTCTCACAATTATATTATATTATCTATAATATATTCCAAGTAAATGGAATACCTAATTGAAGATTAGGTCGGGATAGTCATATCTCATAACCTATAATTACGATTAAGTCCTCTATAATTAAAAATTAAGTCTTTCGAATAATATTACGATACTTATTCAAAGAGATATCTATTTGGATAATAGTGGATAATCATGAATTAAATGGCCTATTCTAATAAGGTATCATAATATATGGCTACAGAATAATGGAGTGAATAAATACCTCCATGATAATACCTTAAACTTTGCTTAGGGAATATACTAGTGCTAATTATATAGCAATGATAATCCACTCGTTATCCAAATAGATATCCCTTTGGGTAAGTATCATAATATTATAAGAAAAACTTAATTTTTAATCATATGCTTATTTAAGTCTATGGAATATATCTTTAGCTATATATATTATTAACTAATAGGTTTAATAATATAAGCCAATATTAGTACATGCCTAATAATCCCCCTCTCTCCTTAATGGGGATTTGCAATAGTAGATGGTCCCATATATCTTTCGAGTACCAAAAAATAATTATAGGTAAATACTCCAATCATTATAATATTATAGTATTGTTCAATAAAAGGAGGATATTGTTATCATTATTCTCAGTTGAGACTAATTATAGTTAAATGAATGAATAATATAAATTAACTTATCCAAAGAGAGGGGATAATAAAAAATTAAGTCTATTTGGATAATAGTGGATAATCATGAATTAAATGGTCTATTCTAATAAGGTATCATAATATGTGGCTATAGAATAATGGAGTGAATAAATACCTCCTTGATAGTACCTTAAAATTTGCTTAGGGAATATTCTAGTACTAATAATATAGCAATGATAATCCACTCGTTATCCAAATAGATATCTCTTTGGATAAGTATCATAATATTATATGAAAAACTTAATTTTTAATTACATGCTTAGTTAAGTCTATGGAATATATCTTTAGCTATATATATATTGTTAACTAATAGGTTTAATAATATAAGCCAATATTAGTACATGCCTAATAATCCCCCTCTCTCCTTATTGGGGATTTGCAATAGTAGATGGCACCACATATCTTTCGAGTACCAAAAAATAATTGTAGATAAATACTCCAATCATTATAATATTATAGGATTGTTCAATAAAAGGAGGATATTGTTATCATTATTGTCAATTGAGACTAATTATAGTTAAATGAATGAATAATATAAATGAACTTACCGTGATGTCTAAATCCTGTTTATATTTCATATAATAGTCTGAAAATAGTATTATACTAAATCAGCTTGTTAAGCTCTCTTGATCCATTTTCAATAATGTTATGTCATTATATTCAATTTTGACCATTAACATAGGAATAAACCTAATATTATTCACATACCAATCACGTCAATCTCTACGCTCTTCATAAAAACATATTGATATTATAATATAATATTAATTACCAAGTTAGAGACTATTTGGCGTGTTATGGTCAACATAAGAAAATGGTAGAGGCCACCTGACGGCATTAATATCATTCATAAAATATTGGGTCAAGTTCTAAAATCACATATAATGGATAATCTCCTATCTGGTATGCGAGCGTAGACCAAATATCTAACTTTCGACGGTAATACTTACTGATAATGCTCATCAATAAGGTTTTATAGATACATCTTTGGGTTCTTATGGAAATACTCTATAAAACCGTGGATAATCTCCTATAGGTTGATTACTAGAGCATAGGTACAATGAGTAATTATTTGGTAATTATTTTTCCAAAATCCATCCTTGGTAATATCACATCCCTATTTGAGTTATGGGCCCATATAAATAAGTGAATATTGATGAACATCTTTGTATAAGTTAACTAATCGTTAATGATATAATTATTACAATAATATCATTATCTCTCCATCATAACATCACTTGGTGATATATAACACCCTTGACATGGAATATTTCTAATTAGAAATAATTATATCATTAACAATTAATGATTTATTATGGATATTATAAGAGGGAGATATATATATATATATATATATATATATATATATATATATATATATATCCCATTTTAGGATTAGTGGATTTGAACCTTTAACATAATTATAGAGAGAGCACACTATTATCATATATAATAGACTATTTAGTGAATCAGGTGGATTCATTCTCCGCATATACCAGTTAGTATACCTCTTAGTAATGATTCAATTAGAGATTATAATTCCTACCCTCAACCCTATATAATATAAATCTTATACCCTTTAACCAAGATGGAGTTAAAATACATGCTAATCATTGAAGAGGAAAGACCAAGCATATTGGCTAATATTAAATGGAAATATCGTTATTTTAAATCCCAATTGTCCTATACGGTGAGAGCACTAATGGGAGAGATATTATCAATATGCCAATTGTACCTATAAAACAATTGGTAATCCCTTTTTGATCATGTGGATATTGTACTGTGTATCAAAAAACTAACGATTATCAATCATCGGATATTCCCACAAGTTTATAGGTTTATTTTATTAGGACGAGTACAATAATATTGCCATATTTATCGGATATTTACCATCACTACCAATAATATACTTCCCAATACCTTTTAATAGTTTAGATAGTTTAGATGAGTCACCATAATTAGTTATTTATATTAGGTTATTTGGACCATGGCACTATCCTCATTGAATGATATGGTTACTCAATAAGCATATTGGACCTCATAAATATATGATACCGTTTATGGCAGCCTATAAATCTATGGACACTATTATCCATTCTCATGTTAATTGTGAGGATTATCATATTGGAAATGATTATTGACAATAAGTATATGATTCGGTTTTGCTATAGGTAACCATCCCTAAATATTAGCATAAGGCGTCACCGATATTGAGAGTAGGGAAATACAAACTAAGGGCCAATAATCTCATTTAACATCGGAATTTTATTTAAATCTAAAGCGCAACATTAGGGTCTTTTCTTGATTATTATTAGCATAAGTATGCCTTAAATAACCTTTTCAAATAATTCAAAATGATTTTCTCTATATGATAGTCCATGCTGATCCATAAATTAGGTTCAAACATAGATTCCTCTGAAATTACCAAAGACGAAATATCAATCGTTAAATGAGAGTGACTTCTATATTAACTTATTAATAATATCAAAATAGTTTTATTCACTCATCATAATTGAGAATATTGGTTAGGTGATAATCCGTTCATGACCGTCCATATGCCAAAAAAAAAAAAAAAAAATTAATTATATCCAATTCCCTTGTGAATAAAACTTGGGCCATAGTGGGAAGAAATCCTATTAGGCTTTATTGGTAAAATATTGATCTCCAGAATTATATAATAGTTCAAACCTATATCCCTCCAACTCGAGACAATTCATGGTCTTTAGATCGCCCCTTAATTAGGACAGTCAATCATAGGGGTATGACTCCCTAATATTGGAACATTAATAACGAGAGCTATGGTAAATTTGGACTAAAGTTATGGGCTCATATTTCCCTTTGAGAATGGGTTATCCTCTTAAAAATATCATTAGATCTCCTAATGAAACATAAAATGACAACATTGTATATAATGTGTTTTCTATTAATACTCTCCTATAATAGCCTCTAAGGTCTCCTTAGGCGAAATATGGCATTTTCCACCAAACTATGGAATTTATTATCTTTACCAATGTAAGTGATATATTTTACATATATTTTCATTAGGAGTATTTTGTTATAGAAAGGGTGTATTATGCCTCTCAATAACTATGAGATACAAGGCAAAAGTTTCCCTAAGAGTAAATCATGGTAAAAACTATTAGAGACCAAATGCTATACATAATCCATGGCATGATACCTTATCAAAGGGAACCTAACAATATGATATCAAGAGCAATGGGACTAATATGCTAGATCAATAAAGCATGTCAATCGAATAATAGGAGAGATAATTATTCTATAATATATTTTGTCAATTATAGCTAAGGTTCTATATTATGCTGTTTACTAATGCTCCTTAACGAACCTAGCAAAGGTAATAATAATCGATCATAGTCTATTAAATCAAGGATCAATTATCCTCTTAAAGATGAGAACTTAAAAATAATTCAACTTGACAGAGTGAAACTCACAAATAATATCATCAACACACAATATCATTACCCGATTTGGGTCCTTTATAAGTAACTCGAATCATAAGATGAACGTTATAGATTGAGGGTGTACTATCATCACTTGACATTATCCTATATTTTAATCTATGTTTATCCCTAGTTATCCAAAGGTATATCCGAGGCTAATTATGCGTCAAAATAATTGTATATTCCTATGTTAATTGTTTTTTTTAACACATTGATATGTGCATTAATAGCAAGGGTACCAGGTTTATCTCCTCAAATAAGGGATATTATAATATCAATCTATTTTTATGACCATTATATCCAATTTTGACCATTAACATTGGAATACACCTATTATTATTCATATACCAATCACGCCAATCTCTTCGCTCTTCATGGAAACAGATTGATATTATAATATTATATTAATTACCCCTAATAAAAGGTGTCTTTCACCAAAGGAGAACTATTTGGCGTGATTGGTATGTGAATCATTGTAACACCCCCAGACCTAGGACCTCATGGGCTAAGAATATTACTGTCGTTAACCATATTCGAAGTGTAATGAATGTAGGTTAACAAGGCACTTTGATCTTATCATAACTTATTTAAAGATGTTTACGCAGTGGGCATCTAGTAATAACGCTTAGGTCCTATTTCTTTATTAAAAAATCGCTATAAATTGTTTTCGAGTTTTCTTAAATTGCTTACCTTTATTCATTCACCTTGTTAGGTAGTCATTAATGTAATTCACTTACTAAATTATTCATTACTATTTATTTATAATAATTATACAACTATTACTATTGCATCATTTCGTTATTACTTCCTCAATTACACACTTTAACTATTTACATATAAGACTAATTTTATTCCAATTACTACAAAATAGGTTTATTTGCTTTCACACCATTATCGAGTCATATCGCTTACTTGTTCCATATCCTTTACTACAACTTGTACATATAGAACTATAACTCGTAATATAATTAAAATAGCATGCGAGTGGGTCTACCCGAAAATCAAACCCCCATCCAAGATATACACGTCGGGTGCCTCCTTTGATGATCGGCTTCGTAGAAAAGTAGGCCTTAGTAGTTTACTTATCTACACCACAAGAAACTAGATGAGTAATAACTCAATAAGTTAATAGATGCATGTAATACGAGTTCATGTATATGTAGGTATGTAACACCTCTTTATGCAAAGTAAGTCTTCTTTTTCCTCATGTCATAAAACATAAAACAAACTGAAAATCCTTTTTCTATCTCGTGGACATGTCCCATTTATATCCGACGAACTGGACCCGTCTATGGATGCGCCCTACCGAGCCTCTAAAAGTACACGTCTACACTTGTCCGATCGTGAACCATTACCCCGTATGGAAAACCAATGAAGTCCTTTTCTCAAAACCTCAAAGTCATAAAAATCCTTTTCTTTAAAATCATTCGATTGCTATCGGAGAACCATGACATAACATATATTTTCATGACTTAAAATATTATTCATAGGCTAAGCATGCGTACACAATTGCAATGAACCATCATGTTGTATGAATTCATGAATGCTTACTTTGAATGGTTATGCAACCAAGTCATAAGAATTGATATAAAATTGGACAACATAACAGCATAGATAACATCAATCCAATATAAACCAACACCGCCATCATTGGCACATCAATCATTATAACCCAATTCTCATCATCAATCACATTCAAGCATAACCATTATTCATAACCTAATGCATTCATATAGCATTTGAAAGAACAGAACTATAACATAAAGGAAGATGATTATTTTTATTCCATTTCTTTGTTCATTAAACTTACTTTTCACTTTACTTTCCTAAATTCTTTTCCTTAGGTTCTTAATTATCTTTCCATATTTGGTCTTTACCAAATTAAGTATCGTTTCATGTTCTAACCTAACTAGGTATTATTTCGTGGATTTGAGAAGGTTCAATTTCGGTTTGGGCCTATAGCCCAATTTTTCCTAACCCAATTTTCCAAAAACTTTTATGAGCCCTTTTCATTCTAATCATCCTTTTACTATTTTTTGAGTCTAAATCGTCAAATTTAAGGTTTAAAACTTAGTTTAAACCTAATTCTCTAAAATTCCCATTTAGGCCTAAACTTGACCTCTTTAGAATCCTAACATTTTCTCCTCATTTTATCTCAACATTTTAACACTAAGTAGCCTAGATATGTAAACACTATAAGAATTAATTTAATTGAAATTTGGGACCCGAAATCTGGTCCAAACCCGTATTGGGCCTTAATGGGTCGAAATTGGGCCCAAGCCCATAAAACCCATTTTCTTCAACGTTTGATGATTTTTTCACTTCTACTAATCAAAGTATGCTTATTTAAGTGTATATAACTCATCAAAACAGAATAGGATTGCTTGGAATTCCAATCCTAAATTTCTTTAGTTTAGGCCGAATGGTTACCCTTAATTAACCTTAGAAATTTTTGAGTTTTCACCAAAATTTTCAAGCCTAATTAACTTTTTTCCATCTTGATTACATGAATTATGAGTTCGAAATCATTTCCCTCAAATTTAGGTCACCAAGAGCCTTAACCTTAATTTTATTCTAACTTAGCAATTAAGGCAAATTCAAGTAATTAAACATGAAATTGAATTGAAATTAAATATTCTTGTGGTGTAGGTGAGACTAACTTACCTAAATATGCTCCAATTAAACTTCAAAAGGTGAAGAATTTAAAAATTTCTCCTTCCTCCTTCCTCAAAATTCGGCCTAACCTCCCTTTTTCTCCCTTGAATTTTTTCTTGAGTTCTTAGCTTGATATCCTTACTTAGTAGGTTGATTTAAGGTGTGTAGGAGTGATTTTAGTAAGTTTTTGGTGAGTCTTTGGTGTGATTTTCCTAGGGAATTTTTTCAAGAGTTTCCTTTAAGTTTTTGTGATTTTTATACCATTTTCATGCTTGTCTATTTATAGGTAATTTTTTTAAAAAAATTTTGACTCCATATCAACCATTGAAATTATGGTGTTTTGGAGTGATCTGGGCCATTGAATTTTGGTTAAAGCTTATCCCTCCAAATTGGACAATTTTAGGCCTTTAATTTTTCTTTAAACTAAATCCCTCCACCTTGCATGCCTAATAGCCTTTCCTTTTTATTTAAGTCAAAGTGCATTAATTGTGGCTCAATCATGGAGCCAAATTTCGACTAGAGCATGAAGAAAAGCCTAAAAAAAATTCTTTAATTTTGGTCCCTCATTTCTTAATCTTTTTCCTTAGTTACTCCTTTCACCATCCTTCAATTTGTCAATTTATTGCTTCAATCCCTTCCTTAAAAGAAATTTTAACAATTTTAAACTCCTTATATTTATAGCTAATTTAATTTAGAAGTTCAAATTTTAAATTTTATGCAATACAGATCCCTAATTTCTATGCAATTAACCCCCTTAACTCTAAAATTTTATTTTATACTTTTTAAAATTTAATTTCTTTCCATAATAAATTCAAAAATTTATTAAGAGGATTCAATCTAAATTTTCATAATTTTTGGACCTAATAGAGGCCTCTAAATGAATTATTTAGTGTGAAAATTAGACTATTTCTTATAGAAAATATTCCTTACACCTAATAAAATTAATCTAAATTTATTAATTATTCCTAAACATTCCCTAGGACTTTCCTATGCCCTTAAAAAAATTCCTCATACTTTTAAGTCACCTAATTTAATTCTTTATCTCTAAAAACACTATTCCTACACTTAGAAAATTCAATGAAATATTCACTATATGTAGAAAAATTCATAAAATCACATAAAATAATCAAAAACCTTCTAAAAATTATTCTAAACGAACAAAATATTTTTCATACACAAACAACATGCTTTAATTAATTTTCTCATACAATAACTACTATTCATGTACCGAAAAATCACTAAAATATTCTTTAAACATGGAAAAACTATTTTGACCCTTCTAAATATTCTTTTAAGTTTCTAGTAATTATTTCTCATTCTCAAAAATATTTGCTTTCACACGGTTTTAATATTAAACTTTTATTACGTTCCTATTTTAGCGGGTACCGGCATTATAATAATATTAGGTATAATTTTATTTGGAAATGGTGTGGCTAAAATCAAATGGTATGGACTATATTCCGTATATAGGGAGAGGGAACCCTATAAAAAATAAGAGTGAATGATAATCACCTCAATTAGTATCAAGATAGCTATGTAGAAAGGGAGATAGAGAAAGGATATTGATAGAATCTCTATGTGTTATAGACGTGGATTTTGATCATGTATAAATATAAGAACAACCTCTCTATATGAGTATTAACCATAGAATATCATAGTAGGGGAGAGAGAGGGTATATATATATATATATATAAGCTCAATAATATCCCTACTGGCTATATTATCCTAAGGTATATTTAAGATCGCCCATTCATAGGAATTTGTGTTCATCATATATGAAATGGATATATTGATATAAGAGAGATACAACGTCCTATCTATTGAAATTATTCAAGAGTATCCTTACTCATATAGTGGAGAGTAATCTATTATTACCTTTCCGAAGTTTATAATATCCTTAACTAAAATAGGAATTATAGTATTTAGTTAAGGGCCGATCCTCTCTTTACAGCCAAGGTAGAAATAACTACCATCACATCATGAGTAATTTAGTTGCATCCCTCTTATTCTTTATAGCATTCTCTCCCTCTCGTCGATGCTCATGAAAAATATAATGGACTACTCTAATTTGATAATAATTAGTAACATGAAGGGCTATTCCCGCTCGAGAGGGTTATATTATTCCATCCGGGATTATCCTTACCCTAAGGATATTAAGAATAGGACATAGGAGGGTAAGTCATGCTAAAAAGTAATATTAATCAGTTATAGGTTAGGATGAATACGGTAATGTATTCCTAAAGGTCGATATTACAAGTTGGCCTAGTTAATCTCACTTAACCCTATTATTGGTAATCCTATATATCTATAGTTATGGAGTTAATTTTTGTTGCATCTTTTCCTTCCTTAAGCCTAGTGTTTCCCCTTAAGTTAGGTAGACCAAACCAACCCATGGCAATAGGGATCATCAACTCTATAAATTAACTAGAGGACTTAAATAATTCCTCACCTCCATATAGAAAGGGATAAATATTTATAGGCTTATGGGTAAACCAATATGAGGTTTTTCTATTCAGTGTAACCTATAATAAGCCATAAGATACTTTATCATAGAATTATATTAACTCATTCTATTTATGAGGATGCTTGGCGTGTTTGAAGAGAGGAACAAGGGTCTGATCCAATTAACGACTTAATTGTCCTTAAAGAAGAGTGAATAGATTGACTAGTAGGTAAATGGAAACATACTAAGTCCCCTTTTAGTCGTTCTAAAGATGACACTAGCATAAATACGGTTCCAACAATAGAGACCTCTCTGCAATTAAAATATCGGACAATTTGAGTCACATCACCATGATAATGGTTGAGGTAATCATACAATATAGTAATGTTACCCTTAATAGTAATTGGCCGAGTGTACATGTGACAATTATAATGATTAATTTAATAAGGTGTAATTATATATTTCCTATTAGTTCATCTAACCATGAATGTGTATAGATCGTAATATTCAATATGGCAACATAGATAGAAAATATATCTATCTATGGTAACTTATTCTGTTTCTTACAATTGGCTAATCGGGTAGATAGTATAATATAGCAAATTATAGAATGGGTATTTTTTTACTATTCTCTTAATATGAGTACCCGAGCTCAATTGTCCCTTATACCCTAAGGGACTCTATTTTTTAATTTGGTTTTAATGGGTTATCCCATAATAGAATATTTATATCATATTTGGGTACTTATATTCGTATCCTTCTAATTACGCACAATTTTTATACAACAATATGAATTTAGGCCAAGTATAACTCAATCGACTCGAAGCAATATAGGATATTATTAGACATCCTATGGACACCTATATATCTCAAAGATCTTGCCAAACCTACCAAATAATCCCGAGTATTATATCTTAATCTTAGCTATAAATTATAAGAATAGGTATAATAGCTGAACTATTTCAAATATGATATACTAAATCTCTAAGTTAGATGTGAATACTAAGGAATATTAGGGATATTTTCATCCTCTCAAATGCATTTGTACGAGATAATATTACTAATAATACTAATGGATACTTGCTTATATAACCAAAATCCTTCATATGATTGCATTATTGTTTATCAACAATTAATTAATATTTTTCCTTCATGCATTAACCACATTCTATTAGCTATTAGTGCATGATATTAGTATTCCCCTCTAGGACATGGACCATGATAGACTTAATCATAATATACCGTGATAATCCTTTTACATAACTAAAATATAACCGTGTATTATTTAAGCTTGAGGGTAATATGTATTACTATATCCTCATTCTAGTAATAGAATGGTATATTTATAGGGATCACTCATTAAGTATGAATAGACATTAATACTTAATGTATATTACCCTCAAACTTAAGTTTCTCTACAGGAATTATCATATTAGGATTACTAGTATTTTCTATCTAACATAGATCTCCCTAAATATCTTATTATATGCATATTATACCCATTAGTTGATGCTAAATATATAATTATATTAGATAGGTATGTCAATGGTCCATAGTATTAGGACATATCCTCTCATAATGTGATCTACATATAATCCCAAGATAAACAAGCTATTAGTACTATTACCTGCTAGTACTAATAGTACTTTTACTTTTGGTTGAGGGATAGATATGTGATCCTTTGATTGGAGTGATATTGTGCATATGAGGAAATAAATTTATCCCTAATAACTAGCATATATCGTAATTGGTAAGCCATAATTGAGGACTAATATTGCTTATTTATGGGGTGTATTATGTCACCGGTATATTTTTAACATCAACCTATCTAATGAAAAACATGAGTATGATTATACTAAAGCTGTAACATTATGGATAATGATTTAGAGGAGGCCTACACATCAATAGGGTAGTTAATGATTTTCTTAACTACTATAAACACTTATTTTTCTTTACTGATTGAATAGATTGGAGAATAGGTACCCTTCCCCATAGTTGATGACAGGTATCAATATTTCTTAATATCACATGATAAATTGAGATATTTACTCAAATATCCTTGGCGATTATAATGTTAAGTAATATAGGTTTATGTTCTTGGTTTATACTCCTACCCATTATACATTGAATCACCCAATATCTCATTTGATAGCCCAATAAGTTACATACGGATGCTAAGTGATTACCTCATTCAATATATTTAATAACGCTAATGTAATTAGGGTATCCATGAAAGAACCATAATTATTAACTACTCTCCCTCTCATATTGATTAAAATTGGATAATCTTATTAGGTTATAAACACCCTATTATGGCCTAAGTTAATTAAATACTCATTATAATTGAGTCCTATAATTTCCTCTCTTAAATCGAGTATAAACGATTGCTACCTAGTAGAGATTACCAACATCCCAACATATTATAGGAATTAAGTAATTTTTTATGGCCCATACTTTATATATAGATAATCCTCATCCATATTGAGGGTATATATATACTCTTTTACGATATAATAATTATGCTAAAGGACCCCAATAAGCAATCTTCATAGAATATTAATATCCAAAGTGCACGTAAAATACCATCTACCTTTATGGTGTAAATGCAAACCTCCAACTATCATGCCGGTAGTCTATTTATATTTAGTAACCTCTAATTACTAGGTGTCATGGTACTATATATAGACTAGATATGATGCCCTTTCTAGATGATCTTCCCTAATTAAATACCCATAAACATTTCGATCACCAATATTAGACACAGCTATAGACCAATATTTCCCTCACCTTGGAAAAAGGCAATATTTATCAAGGATCATGTAAGTTAATCTCACTTTTGTGTTGGTGATTAATAAGAATAATCAGTTCACTTAATGTAGGTCCTATCGATGTGGGGCCAAACCCTAATATATCCTCGTATAGTATTTACCTGTCTCCTAATGCTTAGTAAACTACATTAACTTTCATAAAGTGAATCAAATCAATTACATTGAAAAACAGTAGATATAATGAGCCTATGACACCTATATATTTCAATTGGTGCCAAGTATTATATGCGATAACACTTTAAGCAAATAGGATAATA
This sequence comes from Dovyalis caffra, assembly GCA_963924115.1. Lineage (NCBI taxonomy): Eukaryota > Viridiplantae > Streptophyta > Magnoliopsida > Malpighiales > Salicaceae > Dovyalis > Dovyalis caffra. Next base: position 40,323 of record CAWUPB010000882.1, on the reverse strand, counting down.
CTTCGTCATATTATGTTTGGATAATCAATTAGGCTATAATAGGACTAGGTGGTTTAAACTCTAATGACCTAATTCAATGAGTATATGTATAGAATAAAATGAAACCTTCTTAAAAGATATATCACCTAATCGGGAACCACTCGTATGAAATATAACCGCGAGTTATTCGGGTTCCCTATGTAGACATGTATATCGATGATTTATATTAATAAAAATCTATAATAGTTAACTAGCTGAGATGACAAATGTATCATTAACACAAATTGATATATGCTAATCGGTCCTATTTTTAAATGAGTTAAACCTCATAAAGTATCATAATATTAGGAGAGATAATATTAAATCCCTAAGTTATATCAACCATTATTGATGGTTAATGATGTGATTACCTAAAGTAATTTAAAAATAGTAATGTATTATACCCCGAGTTTGGGAATATTATGATACTTTACCATAAAATAATTTTTATCGAGCATAGGATTATGGGCATCATATAATCCTCCATTATATTCCCAAATTAGTATATCCTAATAACCTATTATACGAATAGGTATATTATATTATGACCACCTAATAGATGGAGATTTACCTTTATTGCATCCTAATCACCATTATGTCAAGTAACCATCGGATAATAAGTCCATATCATTTTGTAATAACCCATTCATTGAATCCGTTAATGAGTTTCCCATTAGATTATATGTTGTAGGATATACTAGTTAATCAACAAGATAGAAATAAGGGTAAATCTCCGATGGCATAAATTATAACGGGGAGTTTTCTATACTAACACATTGACTATATTATATAAAATCGGATAACTTGACAATATTGTACAAAAATTCATAGATAGTATTTTGATTAGTGAATAGAGGGTAAATATAGATCGGGTTCTTGAAAGAATAGGTCCATCAATGTCTCTATCTCAATGTGCCCAAGTGGATTATAGGCTATATGGATAGTGGCACTCGATAGTCAACCCACCTCGATATTATACTAATTAGGTTTGTTATGAGGGCTTAACTCATTTAATTGGGACCTAGTATTAACCATTAATATTCTCGTTTATAAACCACAATTATAAACTCGTCTTTCCTCAATAGTGTTGTATGTTATGGGGGGATACGTTCATTATACAATTGGCCACATTACTCCAATTTTCACCAAGTTACCTATGATATCCCTTATTTAATAGATTACTATATGGAATTAGATAGGTGTTATATATAACATTAAATTAACGTCCCCTAATTGATGAGATTAATAATATTTATGAACTCCTCTTAGATTATCCGACATATGAATAAACTTAATGAATAAATTTGTTTCCTAACTATGTCCTTGTTTATTTATATAAAAGAGACTATAGGCCTAAAATAATAGTTACCAATACAATGGAGAATATTAGATCCTTTAAGTTAAATCATAGATACCGAGTTTATGCTTAATATACATATCGGACCAATTCCTCATATGTATCACAAAAATACTTAGGCTAGGATAAGATACCACGGAGAGTCCTCGACATCACTATTCTCTCTCTCAATAATGTGGATGACTTTATGAAGTAAATACTATAAGGGTTCATTAAACTTTAAAGAGGATCAATATAATATCTATATCTATATATGATATAGCTATTGTGATACAATTATATTGGCAAGGTGATACCGTTAATCAACATCACCAAATTTATTTCACTTCCATTCCACTAGATCGTTCCAATAATTATTAGAATGGACAATGTCAATATCACTATTACTCCAAACTGAGTATCTTCTAATCTAGTAAATTATGGGTATAAACATTCCTAATATGGTTATAATATTGATATCAAAATCTAAGCCAAAAAACCATCTCTCCCTCATATAGCTTTTACTATTGAGAGACATAAGATGGAAGGGACTATCTCCGTACGAGTGTGAGTAGCTTATTCGAAGAGACATTAAATACATCATTAAAATGGGACATCTTTTATAGGGAGGCATAATGTTTAATATTTAACTCCTATAAATTGATTACTAGCATATAATTGGTCATGGTCAAGATACTCATAACTTAAATACCATGTATAATAGGATTGTCTAATAAGTAACATAATATGGTGAGATAGAGGGATAATATCCCTTTAATTAGAGAATCCTTAATCATTATTTTGGTTATTCTATATTATTTTTGAGAGACTCACATCAAGGCTATATGGACCTAATCTTGGGTAGCCTAATGGAACTTATCCATATATAGGACGAGTATCAACTAGTGATTATTGGATCCCTAGAGAGATACGAAAACACTATAAATATATTTATGTTTAAGTATAGGCCAATTATTGATGCCTAAAATATCATTGTTACTCGATTTAATATTTTAAATATTTGATGTAGTGAGTCTAAGGGATAAAGCAAAATACCATCAATATAGATGATTTCGAGGATGGTAATCACTTTTATACTTACTATAGCTCCTTTTATATCAATAGTTAATTTCTCTTCTATAAATATTAACCTACCATTATAAGAAAGAAGGCCACTTACTATGAGGTTGGAATACCAACCTTCTTTTATGGCACAATATGGTGATTCAATTTACCTAACCACAAGGGACCAAAATATGAAGACCGAAAGGGGTCATAACCACTATAATTAGCCCAAAGTGAAAATTCATGGCTAATGAAGGATATAGGATGGTTCCATAGGTCAATATGGGACATCAATATAACTATAGGGAGGGAATATATTAACCCTCCTATTTAAAATTATCATATGCATACTACATTGTCTCATTTATAACCAATACCTTCTAGATCATATAAAATTATTACTATTAGGATTTCTAATGTACTTGTGAATAGAAGGCATTTTGAGGAAAGAGCCCAAACTATAGATCTAATAGAAGGTCATTTAGATAAACAATCTAGTTTCCTTGACATAATCTATTGAGACTAAGAGTATGAACTAGACACTTGATTGTGCCTATTGTAAATTCCCCCGTCCAATAACTATCAAATTCCCTATCTTCAAATATCTATTCTTAGGTAGCCTAACTAAAGGTAATATCTCAATGAGTTAAGCCCTCATCATAATCATTTGCCCTAACTTTTAGATGATATTATGAAGCCAAATTCTATATAATCATTCTACTATGTGGGCCATTCACATGTTTAATTAATATTACTTATATTATGTTAGACCAAACCCATGGGCTATATTTAAGCTACCTAGGTGTGTTTCTATTAACAAGCTAACAAATTGGCTCAAATATAAATTATTATATTATTAATGAATCGGCTAATATTCCGTGACCCTATTAATTGGCCCCAAAGAGACTCTAGTTATGATAATTATGCCGAGGTAACCCAACATCACATTTACTAGAGACTACCGGTTACAACCTACAACTAATCCCTTTATAAATTGCATTCAAGGGAGAGTGAGGGGGATTGCATCTCTAATAGGATGGGCGTAATTAGCTATATTAATCTGCTCCCTTTTCTCCTCTATATAAGTCCATAGACTGACCTCTATCTCTAGCTAATAAGTTATCATAGTTTAACTATATTTCTTATCAAGAAATAAGTGGTACGGGGGCCATCATATTTGGTCTATAAACTATTTAATCAATTATCCCACCTATCATATACATTTCCTTCAATAAAAGGATTGATCTAAATAAACTAATCTAGGGGATAATTGAGTTATTAATTCAATGGTAAATGACATATTAGATCTCATAATTGGGTATTAGTTGCTAAAGAATAATACACATCTCTCTTTAATCAATTATTGAGCCATTTTCCAAGTGAGGTGTCACTTCTTTGAAAGTGACTCTTAAGATTATTGTTAATGAAACACTAGGTACCATCATTTTCTCGTAACGATATAAATATCCCTAAATATCTATTAAACTCTAATTATAGAGTAATCATAAACTCCAATCAATATTTATGGGCTTAATATGTTACGACATGATACCCTCTATCATTGATAATTAAGACCATAAGAGATATCAAAATATAAACCGTATGGCAATGCCTTTATCTATATAACATATGAGACTCGGTTTCGCAAAGTGGTGATATTTGATTTAGTCCTAAAATACTTCCGATATATACTATGTTTGATAGTAAGGTGCAATACCTATTATGTTTATATCAATAGGAAAATCTATAATATATTTGAATATGAGGTTATATCATATGTTGCCAATAATATGTTATAGGGTATACCTTATTCCTAGAAGGTACGGTATGAGAGTGGTTAGATGAACTAAGAGTCACAAATAGGCTCATGCTTATTAGAATAAGGTATATATTAATATTAAACTGTCCTTATACGTCTATTATGAAAACACATATATGAGATTCACTCAATAATGATGGGGAAGTCCAAAGGTGGTAGGCCTAGCCTATAATTAAGTGGTATACTCCCTTCTAATAGCCATATAGGTATCATCATTAGCCATAATTAACTCATTCGATTGTCTAATATCATGCTAACCACTTTATATTTATGTCATTGGATATTACTCTTTACTAATTATCACGAGTATTAATTCGTGTCCCTCTCATTTAAGATTGGGAAATAACTATCATTTCCAATACGGATAGTATTACTAATATATCGACCAGTTTACAATTCTATAAGTTAATAAACCAATCTTATTGGTATCATATATAATTTTGAGAATAGTCTTCATCAACATAAAATAAGCCCATTTATATCCTTTAGGTATATTGTTATAGTGGATATTAAGGGCTATATTAATCGGGAAAGATTAGTCAATCATTATTTTTCATGGCCATTAGTCGACAACCCATATAGTTAATTATATGGTATTTGTTAACTAATTTAGGAGACCTCCCGAGTTCATCGATTTATTGATGGTATTTTGTAATGGAGATGGCCCATTACTAACCAATTAGAAGATAAACCAGCCTAAATTCATATTATTGTTACTAAATAGTAATGCTTACTAATACATTATTCGAGGGACCTATCTAAGGTTATACATAAGGGTATTTATTCCTAAAATCCTAATAGGTCCTATTGACAATATATTTCTTACAGCCATTCGGATTAGCTCTCTATTTTATAGATTCCCCATGTTTAATAGGTTCCCTTAGAATAATATTATTAAAATAATATCAATGGATTATAGTTACTAGAAATTCTAACCAATCTAATAGTTGGCTAGATCAATTAAAGTGGTAATGATTAATCCTTATTCTCCCTATATCATTATAGTTATTATCCTACTTATTTGATTGTAAGTAGAATGATACCCCAAAAGAATATTCCTTAGATTATGCCCCCTCTATTATGAAACTCAAGTAAATATTGGGATATAGTCTACACAATTTTAGTTCTTATATTGACCATGTCGATCCTAATTATTTATGGTCCTAGCTTGCAGGTATGCTTATATACTATCCATGATAGTATAATATCGATCAATTATAATGACATAATTTATATTAGGGTGAACAAGGTATGGAATAAAGATAGGCGTGATTAATCCTTATATCTAAATTACTTGTATCCCGAGGATAAAATTATTATAATATTGCCTTTATCTCTCCCCTTATAGTTTCCAATAAAAACTCCTTTATTATCCCCTATTGTACCTAAAGGGATGATACCCTTGATTTAAAGTTAGAATACTCATACCTAGATATAATTTATACTTAATTAGCCATAGAGAGTTGTCATGTTACTCGTCCATATATTCGAATTACTCCCTATCCACTTTTATGTAAAATAGAACTTTGATAGAAATACTATTCGATATAGGTGATCATGGTACCATCACTTTCTTTTTGTGGAAGATAAAATAGTGGCTATACTAACTCTAGTCGTGTTAATAGTTTATCCTCCATATGAAAAACTAACCCTCTATATCATTAAACAAGGATTGCCTCCTTATAGATATTATCAAAGGGATAATGTGTATATGTATATAAGTTACTTACACTATTGACTTAATATTATAATGTGAGTAATACCATTATAATATGTTTTTCACATTTCTCAACTTCGTCTCTCCTCTATCTCTCCCTTTTGTTCGTGTACCATAAACACTTGCCTTTACATTCTATAACCCTAATATTGATGCCTATTAATCATAAAATATCTATGATTATCTATGGTTGGAGGGAGATATATATGGTTCATGTTTGAATACCAAGTGAATCAATATGATCTTGGATAATATTAAATTACTATAATATTATTCAAATATAATAAGATGTTAACTCGTAGGATAAATTGGTCTACTCACAATACTATTACTAAATAGTAGGACCGGGATATAATTATGCCTAATGAATAATCCAATACTGAAGTTATTTTTTGTATATAATATTGGGTTGATACCCACTAACTTTAAAGATTGTGCGAATGGTGGAGTGTTGAGCAATAGGGTTGTGGGTTTCAAAAAAATTAATGCCAACTTGTTGATTATATCCCTTTGCCACTAACTTGGTCTTATATCATTCTAGGCTACCATTTTTTTTTTGTATTTCAACCTATAAACCCATTTTACACCAATAATGTTCATAGTTGGTGCACAAGGTACAAGAGTCCATGTATGATTGGCGACCAAGGCATTGAACTCATCTACCATGGCCTATCTCCAATGGTGATATGTTAATGCTGCACCAATTGTGTTAGGCTCTTTTGATTGCTGAATTTGTGTAACGGATAGGGATAGAGATGTTTTTGGTTTTGAAATGCCGGACTTGTTGCAAGTGTGCATAGGGTGAGTATTTGTGGAGCAAGTCGTGGTACTAGAGACGAGATACTAGGTTGATGTGAAGATGGATCATCATGCGGCAGTGGTGACAATGGTTGGATATTTATAGTGGGAGTATCGGACTTACTAAGAGTGTGCATAGGGTCGGTGTTTATGGGAGCTGGTCGTGGTACTAGAGGTGAGGCACTGGGTTGTTATGAGGATGGATCATCATGTTACGGTGGTGATAGTGGTTGGATAGTTATAGTGGGAGTACCGGGTTGTGTGGTTGGTCGTGAGCTAGGAGAAGGTAAGGTAGTATGGGGACTGGAGTTTAGATTGGAATTGTGTTCGGGGAAGGAAATTAATTTATGATGATGTAAACATGTGAGAGAGAAGCAATGAGACTCTAGTAAGGATGTTGGAAGAGGAATCATAAGGAAATATGTGTTCAATAAATCGAACATGCTTATTGATGTAAACCTTACTCGTAGCTATGGACATACAATGGTAACCTTTTTTATGTGAGATATATCCTAAGAAAACACATGAAATAGATCAAGACTCAAGTTTATGATGTGTGTATGCCTATAGATTAGGAAAGCACATACAACCAAAGACTTATAATAATGAATAATCCTGTGGCTTTTGAAACAAGACCTAAAATGGAGAGACATTAGCAAGAGCAAGAGTGGGAAAATGATTTATAAGATAAACAAAGGTTTAAAAAGACTCAACCTATAGGGAAAGAGGAGCAAAGGAATGAGTTAAAAGAGTTCGCCCCATTTCACTAATATGTCGATATCTATGCTCTGCAACTCCATTTTCTTCTAGAGTATGAGGGAATGAAGTTTGAAAGTGGATACCATGATCAATTGAAAATTAGGTAAAAGCATTTCCAATAAATTCACCACCCACCATTGTCAAATCTAAAAATTTAAGTGGAACATAAGTTTTCAACTTGCATTTTGAATGTTACAAAACATGTTAGGGAATCGATTTGCATTGCATAGGATATAACCAACAAAAATGAGAGAAATTGTCAATGAATAACACATAATATTTGAAACCAATGATAGAAGCAACGGGAGAGCTCCAAACTTCATAATGAATTATGTCTAAAAATTTTGAAGTAAACTACTGTCTAAAAGAAAAAAGAAGATTACATGCTTTGGAAATAAGACATGACTGACGATCAAACTTGAACTTTTTTTTGTTGGATGCAATAGAAATATGAGATGAGAGGTGCTAAATGATCTGCAGAGTTAGGGTGACCAAAACGTGCATGCCGGACATCAAACGAAGTTGTTGTGCTAAAAAGAGCTTGTAAAGACGACATGACACCGGATGAAGGAAGGAAGGGATACGGTGGATCATCACTAGGGCGGCATAGGAGAGTAGTCCTTATATGACTATCCTTTATCAAAACACCCCAAGAGTGAAATTCAAAATAATAGTAAATATCATAAGTAAACTAATGAACAAAAAAGAGATTCTTTTATAGTGTAAGAACGAAGAGAATTTTTGGAAGATAAAATGAATGAGTGGAAGTGTGGAGTTGAAGTTTACTAGTAGCTTTTATAGGTAATGGAGAACCATTGCCAATTGCAACTTGATCGGAACTAGTGTATATAGATAAAGATAAGAACTTACCATCGGAATTGGTCATTTGAGAAGTTGCACCAATGTCCATGTAAAAGGGTTCATCAAGAGAGAGTCCAGCAAAGTGGCTAGAGGAGTTTGGGAAAGTTTTGTTTGGACGATCTGCGAGTGGTATGACCATAAGTACCATAGTGAATGAAATTAACATGAAAGGATAAAGCACTTGAGGATGGGAAAAGTGGTACGGCTCCTAAGATACCATGTCCTCAACCGGGTTGGTGTGCGGCGAGTTATAAAAGCCAACGGATGAGTGATACTAGAAGGAGGCATGTCCATGACCACAATCGCCACGACCCTCGTTATGACCACATGCCCACGTTGAAAGTTGTGAAATTGAACTCGTTATGGGTTGTTCAACTGAACTACAATTATGGAGGAGGAGCTTAAAGGGGTTTAAGAGGAGAGTAATGTCATCCGGGTTTGAGAAAAGGAAGCAAATAGAGAATCAATATTATCAAGGCAAGCTTCATGATTGAGAAGCATAGTGCATAACTTAGAAAAAGTTGGAGCTGGTTTCGATTGGATGCAATAGTAATAATAGATTTGTAGGTTGTTAGTAATCCTTTCAAGATTCTATTAACTTGCTCTTGTTTAGAAAGTAGTTGTTGGATTGCTACAAGGGCATCGGCAAGTTCTTTGAAGCATTGGTAGTAAGCATCAATGGAAAGATTACCTTTGATAAGTTTGTTCATAGCAAACTTAAGATGCAACTCACGGGTTATGGATTTATCAAGAAAGTGATTTTTAAGTGCGGTTTAGGCACCAACAGTCTGTGTTAGATTGATAGAAAAGAGGAAGGATCTCCCTTTTGATCATGGCATTAATCCGAGCTTAGGATTAAACGATTAGGTTCGACCGATGTTGTGTGAGTAGGATTTTTCTCCTTAGATTTGCCATCTACGGTAGACACCATGGCAGGGGGAATTAAGGGACTAAAAGTAATATGAACTTTGAGATCACAAATGTCAAGGTCGGGTTTGAAGAGGTAAGGCCGAGGTTAAATAGTTTTTCATGTGAAGTTTTTCGGTGACAAAGATGTTGACATTGAACAACACTAGATTGAATGAGGAAAAAAAGCTAGAAGCCATGGGTTAAAATTATAACATAGAGGAGCTAAGAAGTGTGAAAATAAAGGAGAGGATCATGTTATGCTCAATACCATGTAAAGTTGCTCACGTTTATGTTAGGTGGGTATATGTGTATTTATGTTAACAATGGTGTATATGAGATCATATATTATAGTAAGAGATAAATCTGTTTATAGATAAGGATTATCATACAAGAGATACACTTATAGATAAAGACTACTACCGACATTAACATCAAATTCTAGCTAATAAGTGAAAGGATAGAAGGCTAATATGTTGGTATATTAAGTTCCTTACATATAACAACTCTTAGATGGAAAGATTGGTTGGCCATATCTCTACCAGTTGCAAAAATAGTAATATTCATTGAATTTAGTATATCATCTTATGTTATACTCCACATAAATAGGAAATCGGTAGAGATATGGAGTTAATCGGCTTTTAATAAGGTATCCCTTTATCCACTAAAGAATATCCTAATGCTTATGATTGACATATAATAGAACTTCCTCAATTATGGCTTACCAATTACGATTGATTATCTCCCTCCAACTACTCTTATAGAAATATACCTAACTTTTTGTATTGAATGGATGATAGACCATCGGGAATACCAAGTGAATACACTATAATGTTAGGAGAAATGCTAGGGTTATTAATTCGGTTAATAAGTAGATCATCCTAAGGGATATCTAGGAGGGATTAGTATTAATGGGACCAATATTATTTGGTCCCGAAAGCCTAATGTTGAAATAAGTACTACACCATTTTAGGCTAATTCTTTCTTATGGGAATTTCTACTAATGATAGCTCATGATAATATACTATCTAGTAATTATCATATTGGGATGATTTCATGGTAATGTTGGAAAAGCTGTTCCTACGACCATTCGAATTAGCTCTCTATTAAATAGGTAATAATTATAGAACATCTATTTCATCCTAGAGCACTCATTAATATCAATGGAGAGAATTCAATTAGGGAACATCACTAAGAAGATTTATGGTTATAGAGAAAATATATTAGCCTAGCGGTTATCATACTTGTCATACCAAGAATTGGTTTACCATTTAAAGTACACTAAAAATGTCAATATTTACTTCTATGTTATAAAGGGTCATTCAAATTTGTTATGATTTGAAATAAACCTTACCATAGCTTATAAAGTATACAAGCTATACTTTATCTAATGCCTTAATAGGTACATATTATTATTATATTGTGAGTTAGATACTACGTCTAACTCACACTAATAGGTGTAATTTGATAGTTCATGATAATATACTATCAAGTATAGTTTGCTCTATCGGTGTATATAGTGAATTTTATAATGCACATCAAGAGAGTTGATTGACGGGAACATATAGAGGTTATTTATCAAATATCCTAATGTCTAAACATATATGGTTGAATATTAACAATATGTCCTCAAATATTGTATTCTTAATACACCCGTTTATGAGGGTTATCCATTGTGAGAATAGGCTTTATAACCCTCATAATACACGATTGCTTGAGGTTTATAATGAAATTGCTGAATATACTCTAGAATTATAGTAATAGCTCCATGTATGCCCTTATGGTGATGATATATTTTCAAGATTAATTCTAAAATATTATGTTTCCTAAAAATAGAAGCATTCGGTTACACCTAAAGGTTATATAATCAATTGGTATAATCTTAAATAATACATGGAGAACTCTGGTGGCCACATTATATTTAATAGATCAACTATTATAAGGGTTATAGAGCCTATGCTCATAATGGATAACCCTCATAAATGGGTGCATTAAAAATGCAATATTTGAGAACTATTGGGCTATATCCGAATAAAATATTTTATGAGGACCAACATTTTAATCAACGAGTAGAATTGTAGGTCATAATATTATAGTAAAATTTATGGGAGAGGAACTATTTAAGGAGATACCCTCTATGGAAATGGCCTATTCCATTTAGAGTATTGCTATTGGTCCTTGTAAAATATTAAGTTTATTTTCAACCTTTGACCTCTTGTCTAATAGATGGGCTATCATTTAGAAGGGATCCAAGAATTGTAGGTCAAAATAGTGAAGGGAGAGGAACTATTCTCTTTACATGAATAACCAATTATGAGTTGACTAATCAACTCTTAGTCAAGTAGTTACATTGTCTTTGAATTTTGATACATAATTCTATATGTACTCTCTATCTCATCCTAGGCATATCCATATTATGGTTACCGACATAACATAACAATTATAATAATCGGTTTTGTCTTTATCAAACCTACTATATCATCCCCTTGGCTTAAATAGGAAAAATTACCCTCTAAGAGGAGATATACTTTCCACCACATTTAAGGCAAAGGTGAGTAACATCATGGGAATTTTACTTACGGCATAATTTACCCTCATGATTATTAATTTACGTGGCTTGTTGAGGATGAAGTACACCATCTTTAAATATAGAGGGATATAGAAAAACATAATGTGATAATTATACATTAATAAAATTATCATGGCTATGTTCATTCCAACCTTTAATAACTATGTCGATATAGTTTCTCCCAACCTCTTATTTTTATTTGAACCTTTAACATTATATATCTCTATAAGGATTGATAATCTAGGAGACCACTTAGTATTAACTATTAAATCATATTCCTATCTAATACCAAAGGTTAGGTTTAATACACGACTTTTCTATTATAGGATCTCATCAAAGGAATAATCACAATCTATTATTCATAAAATGTGGGGATCATTTAACCTAGAAGATTATGATGGGCTAAGTGCTAACTCATTATCCTTTGATAATTATGTGAACTTCCCATAACTCTCCTTGAATTGCTTCCATTAATGATACCCTATTAATCGGGTTAGTTGGCAATAATTAATATAAGTAAGAGGGGATAATGTAAATCAAACTTCTCTTACCATTAATACTAAACATTAAGGCACTTATTAATAATCAATAAAGGGGAAGATACGAGCTGAACATTTATTATATTATTCTCATCAAATTGATTCACTTGGTATCAATCACTTTTTTCACGGGTAATATGATTACCTAGCCGGAGGAATAACCCTTACTCTTATTTAAGAGATCACCTATTGTGAGTGATCATACATTTATAAATGACCATTAGATATTACTTAATAGATTAATATGCATAATTGTTAGTATAAATAACCAATCATGATTATTTATCCATTGGTAATCGATATTTCCCCAAATAATGGAAACATACTAGGTCGATAGTATTATTTTGCTAATGGCTAGGAAAACATAAACTGCACTAGGAACATATCCCTTGGAGAATAAGTAACCATATTGTTTAGATATCATTAATCCATATTGTTTTGATATCTAAAGCTATGATACCTCTATTTATGTTTACATATTATAATAATATGGAGTGTATAGTCACTTAGAGGGTTAATATATCAAAGCATGGATGATATAAATTCCTTTTAACATTCACTTCAACCTCTATATATGGACTATAGTGTATCATGATCAATTCATAAATAGTTTATCAAGAATCACTATGCCTATTGGTTACACGACATTATTATTGGAACCAAAACATTTACCAAACTAAGATACATCAATAATGTTATCCCAATAATGTATGATCTAATTAACCAAAAATTTTAGTTGATTGCAATCAATAATAGCCTAAGACAAGTATACTTAATATCAATTGTATGCACATTATTCTCATTCTAACATCCCTAATCTAGGACCTAATAAGTTGAGAATATTACCGTCGTTAGCTACATTCGAAGTGCAATGAATGTAAGCGAATAAGGCACTATGATCTTATTGTAACATATGTAAGAATATTTACATGGCAAAAATCTTTTAATGACGTTCGAGTCCTATTTCTTACTTCAACTTCGCTATAAATTTTTTGCATTTATGTCACGTTTATTTATCATGATATTTTATTTTAATTTATTTCATTTACAATTTACTAAACTTCTAATCATGTCAATATGCGGTAGATAATTTAAAGTAATTATACTACTACTATGATATTATTATTTTATTATTATTGATTCGATTACACACCTTAACTATTTACATACTTGACCGATTCTATGTCAACTACTCTATGTAATTGGTCTACCCGAAGCCAAACCCTCATCCAAGCTACATGCATCCGATGCCTCCCTTGGTAGTCGACTTCGTAGAGAAGTGAGCCGCAGTATCTTATTTATCTACACCACAAGGAACTATATGAGCTACGACTCGGTAAGTTAACATATGCATATAGTGTACATACATGTGTATATATGCATCAAACATTGATATGCATAATGAATCCATTTTCCTTATGTCATAAAATATTTCATAAACGATCTAAAAATCCTTTTTCTGTCTTTAGACATGTCCCATTTAGGTACTTAAGGGTTTCCATCACATATGTCCGGCGAACCGGACCCGTACACGAACGCGCCCTACCGAGCCTCTAAATGTGCACGTACGCACTTGCCCGACCACGAACCATTACCATTACCATATGGAAAACCCATGAAGCCTATCCTCGTAAAAATCCTCAAATTCATGAAAATTCTTTTCTTTAAATTAATTCGATCGCTATCGAAAACTCATAGCATCAAATACGTTTTCATGACCTAAAATATTATTCATGAGCTTTGGCATGCATATGCATTTTGAATGACAATACATGCTAAAAATGATACCCAAGTGCATGTCTTAAATGGTCGTGTAACCATGTTACGAAACCATGTATAAATCGAGCGAGCATAATAGCATAGATAACATCAATCTAATAAAACCAACACAACCATCATTGGCATATCAATCATCATAACCCAATTATCATCATCAATCACATTCAAGCATAACCATTATTCATAACCTAATGCATTCATATAGCATTTGAAAGAACATAAGCATGAGATAAAGGAAGATTAATATTTTTGTTCCATTTCTTTGTTCCTTAAACTTACTTTTCACTTTACTTTTCTAAATTCTTTTCCTTAGGTTCTTAATTATCTTTCCATATTTGGTCTTTACCAAATTAAGTATCACTTCATGTTCCAACCTAACTAGGTATTACTTCATTGATTTAGGAGATTCAATTTTGGTTTGGGTCATAATGGGCCTAAGGCTCAATTTTTCCTAACCCATTTTTTCTTCAAATTTTTATGAGCCCTTTTCATTTTAAATCATCCTTTTACCTTGTTTTGAGTCTGAATCATAAAATTTAAGGTTTAAAACTTGGTTTAAACCTAATTCTCCAAAATTCCCATTTAGGCCTAAACTTGACCTCTTTAAAATCCTAACATTTTCTCCTCATTTGGTTCCACCATTTTAACACGAAGTAGCCTAGATATGTAAGAACTATAGGAATTAATTTAATTGAAATTTGGGATCCAAAGTCTTGTCCAAACCCGTATTGGGCCTTAATGGGTCGAAATTGGGCCCAAGCCCATATAACCCATTTTCTTCACTTTTTAGAAAATTTTTCATTTCTACTCATCAAAACATGCTTATTCAAGCATGAATGACCCATCAAATCAGAATCAAATTGCTTTGGCCTCAAACCCTAATTTGCTTAGTTTAGGTAGAATATAATCCTAAAAAAATTAGTGGATTTTGCTTCGATTAAAATATAATTTTTCATTTCTAAACATTAATTCATGCTCAAATAAGTTAGAATCCAATGCCAAAACATCAATTAAATGAAAGAATTCAAAACCCCCAAAGTTGGTTCATCAAGAACCATAACCCTAATTTTTTCTTAATTGAGCAATTAAATCAAACCAAGCAATTAAACATGAAATTAACTTAAAATTAAGCATACTTGTGTTGTAGGTGAGGTTAATGTACTTGTTTGAGCTCCGGTTAGACTCTAAAAAGGTAGATTGGTGAAGGCTTTCTCTTCCTCCTCTTTTCCTCTAAATTTTTGAATTTGATCTTTGAATTTTTTTCTTAGGATTTTTAGCTTCCCACTTAAAATTCGAGCTTCTTCTACTCGATTAGATGTGGGTTGAATTTATTAAAAAGTTTTTGGGTGATTTTTAAATGAAAATTTTGTAAGAGTTTCTTTTGTCTTTTTCCATTTTTCCTCCCCTTTTTATTTTTCCAGCACCCCTATTTATATGCAATTTGGTGGACTTAGTTTCCTCATCCGCACCCTAAATGTGGGAAAATCTTAGTTGTTAATTTAATTTCTAATCATTCATTTGCATTTATCCCAATTTTTAGCCATTTATTGACCTTTTTATTTAGCCCTTCCACCTTGCTTATTTTTTGCCATAATTTTTACTGGAAGTCGGACTTAATTAATTCTCCAGTTTAGCCAAATTTGGGAGGAAAATGACAAATTTTGGTCCTCCAAGTTTCTAGACTTTTCCATAGCCCATTATTTCCTAAGTCCCTCTTTTATGCAAAACCTCACTTCTAATCCTTCCATTTTAGTGTTTAGGACTAATTTTGTAACCCTTCAAATTATCATATAATTTAATTTGGATTATTATACTTTTAATTTTATGCAATCGAGTCCCTAATTT
This sequence comes from Dovyalis caffra, assembly GCA_963924115.1. Taxonomy (NCBI): domain Eukaryota; kingdom Viridiplantae; phylum Streptophyta; class Magnoliopsida; order Malpighiales; family Salicaceae; genus Dovyalis; species Dovyalis caffra. Next base: position 24,312 of record CAWUPB010000882.1, on the reverse strand, counting down.
TATGTGATTTAGTCCACGCTTTTAAAATTCCATTCTAAACTTTTCAAAAATCAAATTTATTTCTAGAATAAATTCAAAAATTCATTAAGGGAGTTTATTTTAAATTTTCATAATTTGTTTTCCCTTATTTGAGCCTTTAATTTATTTATTTAGTGTGAAAATTACACTATTTCCTAAAAACAAATATTCCCTATACTTAGTAAAATTAATTTAAATTTTTCTAGGCACTCTCACACATCCTATATGATTATTCTATGCTCTTAAAAGAAATTTCTCATACTCTTAAGGTGCCTAATTAAATTCTTTACCTCTAAAAACACTCTTCCTACATTTAGAAAATTCAATGAAATATTCACCATATGTAGAAAAATTCATAAAATCATATAAAATAATCTAACACCCTTCTAAAAATTATTCTAAATAAAAAAATATTTTTCATTCACAAACAACATGGTTTAATTAATTTTCTCATGCAATAACTATTATTTATGTACTGAAAAATCACTAAATTATTTTTTAAGCATGGAAAACTATTTTGACCACTCTAAATGTTCTTTTAAGTTTCTAGCAATTATTTCTCATTCTAAAAAATATTTATTTATTTATTTATTTTCACACGGTTTTAATATTAAACTTTTATTACATTCCTCTTTTAGCGAGTACGGGCATTACATCCTTCCCTCCTTACAAAAATTTCTTCCTCGAAATTTATGTTAGAATAATTTAGGGTACCGTAGGTATCTCTACTTCTCATTCCCATGTTGCCTCTTCCACTTCATGATTCCTCCATAATACTTTGACTAGAGGAATCTCTTTATTTCGTAATTTCTTAAGCTCTCAATACGGACTTACACTCGGTCCTTCTTCATAACTAAGATCGGCTCGGAGGTCCGGGAGTTCGCTACTCAATATATAATTGGGGTTGTCCATGTATTTTCGAAGCATAGATACATGAAATACATTATGGATTGATGAGAGCGAAGGTGGTAATGCCAACTTATAGGCTCGATCACTAATTCTCTCTAGTATTTCATAGGATCCTATATAACGTGGACTCAATTTTTCTTTTCGTTTGAATCTCATTACGCCTTTCGTGGGGCTACCTTCAAAAGTACTTTATCACTTACCCGGAACTCCAACTCTTTTCTCCTCATGTCGGCATAAGTTTTCTATCGACTCGCGTCATTTTCATTCTCACTCGATTTCTCGAACAACACTAGTCGTTTGTTGGATCAACTCGGTCCCAACGAACTTTCGTTCACATACGTCATCCCAATGTATTGGCGATTGGCACTTTCTCCCGTATAAAGCTTCATAGGATGCCATCCTAATGCTCGATTGGTAGCTATTATTATAAACAAACTCAACTAGTGATAGATATTTTTCCCCACTTGCCGACCGGTCTAGCACACAAGCCCTCAACATGTCTTCTAGTATCCGGTTCACCCATTTCATATGTCCATCTATTTACGGATGAAAAGTTATGTTGAACTTTAGTTGTGTTCCCATCATCTCATGGAGGCTTCTCCATAATCATGATGTGAATCAAGAGTCTTTGTCCGATATGATTGAGATAGGAATTCCATGTAGTTAGATAATTTCTTTTAAATATAATTTTGTATACTTCGCTGCATGGAATAAGTCATCTTAATGGCCAAGAAATGAGCTAACTTCGGGATATGTTCCCGTTTTGATCTTGGTAGATCCAATACGAAGTCCATCGATATATGTTCCCACTTCCATTCTAGGATATCTAAAGGTGTTAATAATCCCGATGGCCTTTGGTGTTCAACCTTGATTTGTTGACATGTCAAACATCTTGCCACATGTCGGCGACATCCCGTTTCATCCCTTTCCACCAATAAGTCTTTTTGAGATCCCGATACATCTTTGTACCTTCGGGATGTATGGTATACGGTGTAGCATGGGCTCCTTTTAAAATTTCATCCCATAGATCTTTTTCATCGGGAATACATAACCTACTTCGATAGTGTCAAAATCTTCATTATCCACGGCAAAGTTCATCGTTTTTCCTTCGGTTACCTTTTGTTAAATCTTAAAGAAATCTAGATCTCGTTGTTGCCCTTCTTTAACCCTCTCGCTTCATATTTGGTCGTATGGTTAGCGCACCTAAAAGATTGCTTCGATTTTGCTTCGGGATGACTTCTAATTAAAGCTTCTCCATGTCTTGTGTAATATGTGCTTGTAAGGTCGCAATAGACTTCCTGCTCAATGCATCGGCCATAATATTTTCTTTTACGGGATGATAATGGAAAACGATGTCGTTGTCATTGAGCACTTCAAGCCACCTTATTTGTCTCATATTCAACTCTTTTTGAGTGAAAATATACTTGAGGCTCTTATGATTGGTTTAGATATTACATCGAACATCGTATAAGTAATGCCTCCATATTTTTAAGGCAAAGATTATCGTAGCCAACTCAAGGTCATGAGTGGGATAATTTCTTTCATAGTCTTTTAATTATCGAGATGCGTAGGCAATCACCTTCCCATCCCGCAGTGAGACTTCCCCCATACCAATTCGAGAGGCATCGGTGTAAATCACGTAGTCTTCATTATCCTTTGAAAGAGCTAATATTGGAGTCGTCGTGAGCCCGAACTTTGTCTCCTGAAAGCTCTATTCACATTGATCATCCCACTCAAACTTGGCATTCTTCCTCGTTAATCGAGTAAGTGGCACGACTATCTTTGAAAATCCCTCCATGAATTTTCGGTAGTAGCCTGCCATCCCAAGAAAACTTTGTACCTCGAAACATTCTTCGAGTCGCTTCCATTCCCGCACTCGCTTACACCTTACTCGGAATCTATCATAATCCCATCCTTAGTCATAACATGACCAAGGAATGCTACTTGCTCTAGCCAAAATGCATACTTTTTAAGCTTAGCGTACAATTTATGCTCTCGCAGATGTCTGCAATGCCTTCTTTAAATGCTCCTTATGCTCCTCACGACTCTTAGAATATATCGGGATATCATCGATAAACATGATGATGAATTATCTAAGTATTCATGGAATACTCTATTCATTAAATCCATGAATACAACGGGAGCATTGGTTAACCTAAATGGCATCACCAAATACTCGTAATGCCCATATCGAGTCCTAAACGCCGTCTTCTTTATATCTTCCTCTTTAATTCTCGACTGGTGATATCCCGATTGAAGGTCAATTTTGGAGAACATCGAACTTCCTCTCAATCGATCAAACAAATCGTCAATCCGTAAAAGGGGATACTTATTCTTAATAGTAACTCGGTTTAAGTCTCTATAATTAATACATAACCGTAGTGACCCATCTTTCTTTTTCACAAATAGCATCGGGGCTCCCCATGACGAATAGCTAGGTCGGATATAACCTTTATCCAACGAGCTCTTATATATGAGATTTAAGCTACTATAACTCTGTTGGAGCCATCCGATCGGGTTCTTTAGATATCGATGCTATTCTTGGTTCCAGTTCAATTTCAAAATCAACCTCCCTTATCGGTGGTAATCCCGACATACTTTTAGGAAAAACATCCGAGAATTTTTTAACTACCTCAATATCTTCTAGTTTTGGGCTTCCCACCTTTTTAGTATCAACAATGTTCACTAAGCAGACCTCTACACCCTCCTTTTATTAGCTTCCTAGCCATCATGGTTGACACCATAGTTACGGGTCTCATTCGAGTCCTAGCATGTAACTCAATAGATTGTTCATCCGATAGGTGAAATATCACCTTTTTATCCATACAATCAATCGATGCTCTATTCTTGGATAGGAAATCCATACCAAGAATAATATCAAAGTCTCGAAGGCTCAAGACTATAAGGTCAACGTGTAGGGTAAAATCTCTAATTTTTATTTCACAACCCATAATTGTAGCATTAGATTCTAGTGACTATCCAAATGGGAGTGTCACCTCATAAGTCACATTTAACATTTCTAGGACCTTGCCTAGTTGTCTCATCAACGAACATGCAATAAACGAATGCGTGGCATCCGAGTCTATTAGTGCGTATACGAGTATATTTGAGAATTGAAACATTATCGCATATAACATTCGAATTCTCTTTATTTGCTTCCTCCTAGGTTAGGGTATACATGCATCCGTGTACACATCATCCTTCGTTGGCTTCCTCTTCGAATAATTATTTGCTAGATGTCCAGACCTCCCGAAAAAATAACACACATTGGTCCCTATCAAACAATCTCCTGTATGAGTGCGTCCGCACTTTAGACATTTTGGAATACCACGATCCTCAATCCTTGAAACTTTAACGGGTGTCTTACCTTTCTTATTGTCTTTCCTTCAGCTTTGATTGAAAGGCCTTTTTCTATTAGGATCTGTCCTCCAAATCTATTTAGAGGGATTCCTCCTCTTCTCATGCTTGGCGATGGTACTCGAGTGGTCTCCATCCGGTCCACTTCGACTCCAAGTGCCTTCTACACCATGTCCTTATAATTATTGATCGACATGCGAACAAAACTTCGTATCTTGGATCCGAGGCCACGGAGGAAATGTTCCTTCTTCCTTTCTTTGCTTTCGAGCAATGAAAGTAGCATAACGACAGATCATGCTCGAACTTAGGACATATTCGGTGACCAACATGTCTCCTTGTCCGAGCTGGAGGAACTCCTATATTTTATAGGACTCACCTGTGTTAGAAAAATACTTCTCATTGAACGGATCCTTAAACTAGCTCCGGGTGAGCCCCTCATCTCCTAGTGATGCTTTTACGGTTTCCCACTAATTGTGTACATCGGCAGTCATCGAAAGGTGGTACATGCTATAAGGTCCGCATCACTCATGTCCAAGTACTCAAAAATAGCCTCTAAAGACTCAATCCATTCTTCTTCTATATTAGGATTTGGCCCACCTCCGAATTCCTTCGAATTGAACCTTTGGAACCGTTCAACCATTTCGCTCCTTTATGGTTGAAGAGCTTCGATTGGACCTCGTCGAGTCACTTCCTAAATCCTCCGCATCCGTTCCTCATGCTTCTCCTCGCTTCCATTCCATCATCTCCTGCTCGCTTCCTAAGGAGCTCCATCAATTCCCCTTCTTGGTCACCCGACACTCGGCTCGACCCTGCGTTACCACTAGTGGTATTATTATTAACCTATTTGGGTGGCATACTCGTTCCCTTCTTTTTACATTCACACATACACAATATTCATTAGGTCATCCATATCACATTATAACTTTACTATCTACATAAAATCACATCAATTTCATTCATAATATACACAACAAACAATCATAATCATCGGTCATTAGACATACTTACTAACTACCGAGAGGTTATCGAGAGACACCGTCCACGTAACTTGGATGTAGTTAGACATAACTCGCTCCGAGACCATGTCCGAAACATCCCTAACCTAGGATCTAATAAGCTAAGAATATTACCGTCGTTAGCCACATTCAAAGTGCAATGAATGTAAGCTAACAAGGCACTATGATCTTATTATAACGTATGTAAGAATATTTTATATGGCAAAAATCTTTTAATGATGTTCGAGTCCTATTTTTTCCTTCAACTTCGCTATACATTTTTTTTTCGTTTATGTCGCATTTATTTATCATGATATTTTAATTGAATTTATTTCATTTTACATGTTTGCTAAACTTCTAATCATGTCAATATGCGAGTGGATAATATAAAGTAATTATACTATTACTATGATATTATTATTTTATTACTACCGATTCGATTACACACCTTAACTATTTACATACATGATTAATTCTATGTCAACTACTCTATGTAATAGGTCTACCTAGAAGCCAAACTCTCATCTAAGCTAATGCGTTTGATGCCTCCCTTAGTAGTCAGTTGCATAAAGAAGTAAGCCGTAGTATCTTATTTATCTACACCATAAGGAACTCGTATGAGCTACGGCCTAGTAAGTTAATATATGCATGTAGTGTATGTACATGTGTATGTATGCATAAAACACTTATATGCATAATGAATCTTTTTTCCCTATGTCATAAAACATTTCATAAATAGTCCGAAAATCCTTTTTCTATCTTTGGACATGTCCCATTTAGGTACTTATGGGTTTCCATCACATATGTTTAGTGAACCGGACTCGTCCATGGACACGCCCTACCGAGCCTCTAAAAGTGAACGTCCGCACTTGCATCGCCCTGAACCATTACCATTACCATATGAAAAACCCATGAAGCCCATCCTCATAAAAATCCTCAAATTCATGAAAATTCTCTTCTTTAAAATAATTCCATCGTTATCGAAAACTCATATCATCAAATACGTTTCCATGACTTAAAACATTATTGATAAGCTTTGGCATGCATATGTATTTTAAATGACAATGCATGCTAACAATGATATCCAAGTGCATGTCTTAAATGGTCGTGTAACCATGTTATGAAAACATGTATAAAATCGAGCAGAGCATAACGGTATAGATAACATCAATCCAATATAAACCAACACAACCATCATTGGCACATCAATCATCATAACCCAATTCTCATCATCAATCACATTCAAGCATAACCATTATTCATAACCTAATGAATTCATATATAGCATTTGAAAGAACATAAGCATAACATAAAGGAAGATTAATAATTTTGTTCCATTTCTTTGTTCCTTAAACTTACTTTTCACTTTATTTTTCTAAATTCTTTTCCTTAGGTTCTTAATTATCTTTCCATATTTGTTCTTTACTAAATTAAGTATCACTTCATGTTCCAACCTAACTAGGTATTATTTCATTGATTTAAGAGGTTCAATTTTGGTTTGGGCCGTAATGGACCTAAGGCCCAATTTTTCCTAAACCAATTTTTCTTTAAATTTTTATGAGCCCTTTTCATTTTAAATCATCCTTTTACTATGTTTTGAGCTTGAATCATCAAATTTAAGGTTTAAAACTTGGTTTAAACCTAATTCTCCAAAATTCCCATTTAGGCCTAAACTTGACCTCTTTAAAATCCTAACATTTTCTCCTCATTTTGTCCCATCATTTTAACACGAAGTAGCCTAGATATGTAAGAAATATAGGAATTAATTTAATTGAAATTTGAGACCCGAAATCTTGTCCAAACCCATAATGGGCCTTATGGGCCGAAATTGAGCCCAAGCCCATATAACCCATTTTCTTCAATTTTTAGCAAATTTTCCATTTCTACTCATCAAAACATACTTATTCAAGTGTGAATGATCCATGAAATGAGAATCAAATTGCTTTGAACTCTAACCCTAATTTGCTTAGTTTAGGTCGAATATAATCTCAAAAAAATTACTTGGATTTTTCTTCAATTAAAGTGTAATTTTTCATTTCTAAACATTAATTCATGCTCAAATAAGTCAGAATCCAGTGCTAAAACACCAATTAAATGAAAGAATTCAAAACCCTCAAATTTGGTTCATTAAGAACCATAATCCTAATTTTTCTTAATTGAGCAATTAAATCAAACCAAGCAATTAAACATGAAATTGACTTGAAATTAAGCATACTTGTGTTGTAGGTGAGGTTAATGTACTTGTTTGAGCTCCAGTTAGACTCTAAAAAGGTAGATTGGTGAAGGATTTCTCTTCCTCCTCTTTTTCTCTAAATTTTTTAATTTGATCTTCGAATTTATCCCTTGTGATTTTCGACTTCCCACTTAAAATTAAAGCTTTTTCCACTCGATTAGAGGTGGGTAGAATTTATTAAAAAAATTTTGGGCAATTTTTAAGCAAAAATTTTGTAAAAGTTTCTTTTTTCTTTTTCAATTTTTCCTCCCCTTTTTATTCTTCCAGCACCCCTATTTGTATGAAATTTTATGAACTTATTAACCTCATATCCACCCTTAATGTGGGAAAATATCAGCCTTTAATTCAATTTTCATTCATTCATTTGCATTTATCCTAATTTTTATCCATTTATTCACCTTTTTTATTTAACCCTTGCACCTTTCTTGTTTTTTCCCATACATTTTACTAGAAGTCAAACTTAATTAATTTTCTAGGTCGACCAAATTTAGGAGGAAAATGAAAAATTTTGGTCCTCCAAGTTTCTAGACTTTTTGCTAGCTCATTCTTTCCTAAGTCCCTCTTTTATGCAAAAACTCACTTATAATCCTTCCTTTTTAATTTTTAGGGCTAATATTTTAACCCTTAACATTCTCACATAATTTAATTTGGATTATTATACTTTTAATTTTATGCAATCGAGTCCCTAATTTTATATAATTTAGTCCTCGCTTTTAAAATTCCATTCTATCTTTTCAAAAATCAAATTTCTTTATATAATAAATTCAAGAATTTATTAAGCGAGTTTGATTTAAATTTTCATAATTTTTTGCCCTAATTTGAGCCTTCAATTTATTTATTTATTTATTGTGAAAATTACACTATTTCCTAAACAAAAATATTCCCTATACTTACCAAAATTAATTTAAATTTTCTAGGAACTCTCACACTTCCTATATGATTATTCTATGCTCTTAAAAGAAATTTCTCATACTCTTAAGGTGCCTAATTAAATTCTTTACCTCTAAAAACATTATTCCTACACTTAGAAAATTCAATGAAATATTCACCATATGTAGAAAAATTCATAAAATCATATAAAATAATCTAAAACCCTTCTAACAATTATTCTAAACAAAAAAATTTCATACTCAAACAACATGCTTTAATTTATTTTCTCATGCAATAACTATTATTCATGTATCGAAAAATCACTAAAATATTCTTTAAGCATGGAAAGCTATTTTGACCCTTTTAAATATTCTTTAAGTTTCTAGTAATTATTTCTCATTCTTAAAAATATTTATTTATTTATTTATTTATTTTCATGATTTTAATATTAAATTTTTATTACATTCATATTTTAGTGGGTATCGGGCATTACACCCATTAGACTTATATTAGTATTATGGGTGAATTCTAATACACTATCTATAAATGCAAGCATATTACCTATTATAAGGTGGATTGGTTCCCCTCATGACCTTACAACCTCGAATAGATAAAATGTATAAGAATATGTTTACTATCTTGGGCATAATACCTCATTAGCACATTAATCTGATAGTAGCATTATGTATGGCTCTATCAATGGTAACTATGATCAATATGGCATAATAATCTTGGTGAATTAGGGCACTCCCTTTGTGTAGATTATAGGTCATTGCATAACACTATCGTATTTAGTTTACCGTCATATAAAGAGTTACTAATGGCGCCATTGATTATTAATACTCTACTATTAATTAGATCGTAGCTATGATATCACCCTCAATTATTGTTGTTAGCATATAATTTTTCCCTAAAAAATATATAATAATAAAAATAAAAAAGGAAAAGGGAGCAAAACAAATACAATTGGGGATGCAATTAAAAGGGAGAGGAGAAAGAATCAAAATAAAGTGGGTTCACGAAATGAGGGACTAAATCAAATTTTAGCCAAAAAACCATAAAGGACTAGTATAAAAATACTCTTCTTCTCTAAAATTGGTAGCTACTATTCACCCTTCAAAAAATTGCCCTAGCCACCAGACTTCAAACAACAACCCCCTACCAAAAAAAACACCGCCGACCTCTACCCACAGACCTTCCTCACCCACACTCTTTGCGCAACACACACATAACCTCCCTCGCCTAAGCCACAACCTTCCTCTCTCCGCCCACACAAGCCACAACCTTCCCTTCTCTCGCCCCTACACGTATAGCATGCTAGCGCTAGTAGTAGAGCACTTTCCCCTATGCCGGGCTAGACACTACGCATGCCCATGCCCCGCGAGCTCCGAGCCCTCGGTGTGCACGCCCTCCATGCGGACCCTAGTGGGCATGCCCTCCAGAGCGGACCCCTCGTGCTCCTACCTTGCCCAGCCCCGTGTACCACAACTTCTTCCTCGAGCCAAAACACGCATCCGCATGTCCATGACTCACCAAGCACCTAGCGGCCTAGTGGCCATTTCGACCATTATTGATTTCAATCATCTTTCCTCCCCGGTTGACTACATATCACTCTCCATCGAGGTTGAAAAGAGTCAAAGTGGATTCTAATTTGACGGACTAATCCGCCTCCTACCTACAATAATTTTTTTTACTTTGCTTTATTTTATTTTTTTAATTATTTCAACATGTATAAAATTTGATGTGCATTAATCTATGTTTGTTATTAATTAAGCGGCTATGTTGTGTAAGTAAGCTAATTCATTGCTTATGAATGATGCAATTGAGTCATTATGGTGTATCTTAATTAGGTCTTAGTTGCATTTATGATGGTTAATGGTCGTTATTACTTGGATGTGTTCCGATGTTTATTATGGTTCTCGCGCATTCTTTTTTATTTAAAAAAAATGCATTGGTTTAAACCATGTTTCTAGGGTCATTTTATCAATAATAATGTTAAATTAATTATGTGAAAGTTTTATAAAAAAAGATAAAACATCAAATCAAGCAAATTTGAACTTTGTCATGTGAACCTATTTTCGTCAAACGCAATCAATTATGTATGTTAACGCAACTAATTATGAACTCATGTCCTCCCTATTCAATCACCATATTGTACAACCGGAATAAAAGGGTTACATTATAAGGTGTTATCCAATAACTATTATACCTTCCTAAGAGGTATAATCAAGTAATCTACCATCATGGTCTCCTACCAGGTGGTACATTTTCCCATTGGAATAAGTCCTCTTTATTAGTGTAGGAGTTTAAAATTGTGAGGATTAACATAGTTTATCATATATTACCCAGTTCAAATATTAATCATATTTTATGATAAGGCATACGGGGATAATACTCTCTATTATCCTACCCACCAAATTATGTAATATAATTAATCTATATATTTCCCAAGCCAAACATTATTAGGATAATTTCCAAGGAGTCACCAAACATTCTAAGGAAGAGTAAGTATTAGATAATCTACTTCCTCAAATATCAAACACTCCCTTAATGTATATTGTTTCCCAATACCAATAATCAATTAGGTTTTTTTCATGTATTGTTATCTATATTGTTGTGTATCTTTAATGTTACGACCCATACAGTTATAATAACCATATGCCAACTATTATGGATTATAATTCACCTCCTAATAAAACATATTTGCATGGGATATATGGCATAATTATAGCTATTTTGGTGGCTATCTTAGGTTGATATACTCTAACCTTGTTTCCCTAATAAGGGTTATATGAGAAAAGATTAATAGCCATCAATTTATCCATTAGAATGGCCACTATCACGCTTACCATCTCATTACATGGGACCTAATATCCATTGATTATTAGTAATAATTACGATTGATAGTTATAATGAGTCGATTATTGGAGTACCTTCTAACCTTGAATTGGTTCCTTATCTTCCTATATGATAATATTTTTATAATATATATTGTGAAAAGTATCATAATACAACATTATTATCTAATAAATGGATAGGCATATTATCACCTGGATAGAGTTTTCCCATATAAATTTTAATGGTGGCTATAATATAAATATACGAGTTAAATAGTATGATCACTAACGGTAGGGATCAAGTATGGACCAATAATATCAACTATTTTAATGTACTCACAATTTAGTATTGTTAATAATAACTAATTGAACCATTAAAAATAATCATATTTGATGAGAATAAAGAAAGTTAAGGATGTGTTGATGGAAACTAAGCGACCAAATGGGCCAAGCAAGGTGGCGTCTCCAAGAAAGATCCAAGATGGCGAGTTTACAAGTCTAAGATTTGATCTATTACACATTAAAGATGGTCCAATAATGTGGGCTAGGGCTAAGAAGCTTAAAGAAGCTCTCCATGGTTAATTCAAGAGTGTTGGGCAGAATGCACTTCCAAGAGCCTAAGGGAGCATTGTGGCACCATCTTAAGGGAAGAGAAGGATTTAAGACTTGTTAATTTGATCCAAGTCTAAGTTGGGCTCCTTAAATTATATTACGCCTATTTTGTTATATCTAACTTCATTATAATTAGAACTAATTGATTAGGTTAGATTTGGGATTAATGTTTGAAGCCTTATTATTTTTGTATTCTTTCAAGTCCATTAGGGTTTGTTTATGTTCTCCTTAGATGGAAAGGATGTGTAGAGTCCTTTTAGGGTTAGGAGTGGCATGTTTAGCCTATTTAAAGGCTAGTATAGTTTTGTTTCGGACTTACATAATAATTTTAAGAGTTAATAAATTTGAGCAGGATTTTCTTCCTTTGTTCTTTTGAGAACTAAATCTTACTTATCAAGGATTACAACCCTTGTGGCATCTTTGAACTTATCATCCTCTATAGGGTGTGGCATTCTTCACTCGCATTACAATATAGCTTTAGTTCTTATCTCCTTATAGGCAATGGGTCGGGTTTCGCTTATTATAACCCAATTGCGTGAGTTCTTGGGTTCTCTAGTGACAAAGGTGTTTGGGCTTCTCATCTTTATATGTGGGGTTCACATCATTTGGTATCAAAGCCTAGGTTGTGCAAAGTCGGGTTAGTTATCCATAGTCTTTGTGTCTTTTATTTCATATCTGTCTTACTTTCTTTGTTATGTCTTCCTTATTATTCTACCATATCTTTTCTTGTTTAAGTCTCATGTTACTTTTCTTGATAAATTGATTCTTATATAAAAAAAGAGAGAGAAAAAAAGGGAAAAAGTTTGATTTGTAGTTAACTTCTTTTTCCAATATAAATCGAGCTTCATTATCTTTTGTTCTATTTCGTGTCTTTATAGTTTTGTTTCCAAATTGAGTCGGTTCCAATTCAAAAAAAGAAAAGAAAAGAAAAAAACATAAAAAGAAATTTGACTTGTTTTGTCTTGTTGTATCTCATTTGTTATTATCTTATTTAAATTCAATTCAAGTCAGTTCTAGTATCATTCTTAGTGTTTGAAAACATAAAATTCTTTTTTAAATTGGTTTGTTAATTCCTTATTCCAAATCCGTTCGAAATCCGAGCCTTCGAAAGTGAAGTTGTTGAGTCACTTACAATTGGTTAGTTTTTGTGTGATTTGGATTAGTTTACAAAAGAACCAAAGGAGTGAGAGTTAGAGTGGTAAAAGGCTAGAGAGTGTGAATGTATTAAAGAAAAAGCCTAAAAAAGAGCAAATAGGAGCATTGAGTATCATCAATTTGAGTGAAACATATGAAGGAGTGTGTGTGAGGAATTTTTATTACTAGCAATTTTTTTGTTGGTTTTAAACATGCCAAAAGATAAAAATCCTAAGGGAGAGGATGAAGTGATTGTTGATAATGATGTTTGTGGTAAGTCATTGGTAATTATACGTTCTTTAAGAACGTAAGTGAAAAGTGAGGAGGAGGCACGGAGAGATAATATTTTTATACCCGATGTCATGTTGTCAATAATAAGGTCTATTGTTTGATAATAGATGGGGGTGGTTGTGTCAATATTGCTAGTCTCGAGTTAGTCAAAAAATTGAGTTTGCTTGTAATTGAACATCCTAGACCATATACATTGTAATGGGTAAATGAGTGTGGAGAAGTCGAGGTAAATAAACAAGTGATTGTGTCTTTTTTTATTAGGAGATATAAGGATGAGTTCTTATGTGATGTTATGCTAATGAGAGTGGGTCATATTTTGCTAGGAAAACCTTGGCGAGTTGTTAGAAAAGTGACACATGATGAGTTAAGCAAAAGATATTCATTTGAAATGAGGGGATGAAAAGTAACGCTTGTTCCATTTTCACCTAAGCAAGTTTATGATGACTAAATGAGCTTGAAACAAGAAATTGAGAAAAAAAAAAGCTGAGATCACTCAACCTTTCATTCATAACGATGGCTATACGGCTATTGATTTGCCGATATTGAGAGCACTAAAATTTTCGGACTATGCTACTATCAATAAAGAGTTAACCAAAGGTGATTACAAGCCCAAGGCTAAGGCATTCAAATTCAATCTTAATTTAAGAGAAATAGTGCTTGAGGAGAAGTTAGAGAGTATTAAATAAGAAGAGTCTATGTGCATTGAAGATTTGGCAAAACAACAAGAAGAGCCAATAGAGGACAATTTTGATAATCTTGTGGTCGTGCAAGAGAAGGACGATAGTGAGAAGATTGTGGATGTTCAAGAGAATATACCATATATTGAATTTTTCCTTTTGAAAGAGACGAATGACAACAAATGAATTTTGAATTTTTTGGCCATTATTTGTTCGTATTTTACGGAGTTAGGTACGTGTTTTTGATACTTTTTTATTATAAGATTTGAGGAAGAGTGTTCTCCAATCGAGAGAGTATGATGAGCATCAAGACATAGATTTGAGGATGAATCTTTTTGGGGAAAGGAAGAATGATGATAATAAAGAAAGTCAAGGTAGTATTGATGGAAACCAAGGAGCCAAATGGGCCAGCAAGGTGGCGTCTCCAAGGGAGATCCAAGATGGCGAGTTTGAAAGTCAAAGATTTGATCCATTACACATTAAAGATGGTCCAATGATGTGGGCTAGGGCTAAGAAGCTTAAAGAAGCTCTCTATGGGCTGATTTAAGAATGTTGGGCAAAATACACTTCCAAGGGCCCAAGGAAGCATTATGGCGCCATCTTAAGAGAAGAGGGGGTCCAAGACTTATCAATCCAATCCAAGTCTAAGACTTGGGCCCCTTAAATTATATTAGGCCTATTTTGTTATATTTAACTTAATTATAATTAGAACTAATTAATTAAGTTAGATTTGGGGTCAATGTTTTAAGCCTTTTCCACTAGGGTTTGTTTATGTTCTCCTTAGATGGAAAGGACGTGTAGAGTCCTTTCGGGGTTAGGAGTGTCATGTTTAGCCTCTTTAAAGGTTGGTTTAGTTTTGTTTTAGACTTACACAATAATTTTGAGAGTTAATAAATTTGAGAGGATTTTCTTCCTTTGTTCTTTTAAGAACTAAATTTGACGTATCAATGCTTGCAACCCTAGTGGCATCTCTAAACTTATCATCCTCCATAGGGTGTGGCGTTCTTCACTCCATTGCAATATAGCTTCGATTCTTGCCTCCTTATAGGCAACGGGTCGAGTTTTGCTTATTATAACCCGATTGGGCATGTTATTAAGGTTGTTTAGCGATAAAGGTGTTTGGGTCTCTTGTCTTTATATGTAGGGTTCACATCAATATTATCTATGAGGTGACCAAAGGTTAGGCCTCCATTAGTCCTATTGATTGTTCTAATAATATTGCCTAGATGAACGGCAACATGGTTAATTTTATACTTGATTTTAAAAAATCATTATAATAAGAATAGATATTCGTGAGTAATATTTCTCTCTCCTTCTTATATCAAGTATTATGTCACATATGCTATGACATTATAACGAGTATGGTGTATCTAAAACATCTTTACCCATTATAAAGACGAGAGCGTAAAATCATCTCGTATCTCTCAAAAGTATACCCAAGTCACCAATTAGCCCATTCATAGAGCCATCTCCCCGTTTAGACATATCATCATTAGTATAAAACGAAGAGAAATAGGGAATTCAGCAATTGTTATCTAGATAAAGTCTATACAAGATTATCACTTTCGTAATATTGCTAAGAGTTATATTAAAATACCAATCGATCCTTGGTATACATGATGAGCGGTTAGCATAATAACATAGTAGAGGCATCCCTATATACTAAGGATGGATTAGATTAATAGTATGAGGGTATGTGTATATTAAGGGACATATGATATTGGAGTGAATATAGATTGATAAGTACATGTTTAACCCTAATAATGAGGTTAATATTACTAATCTTATATTCCCACGGTTATTGCCCTTATCTAGGAATATTAATTGACCATCATCTTTAAAGAATAGTATGTTTAAATTATATTCATGAGTTGATATATTAGTGTACTACCCTAATATATGTCACTCGAAATTCAATCAACCTAATAATGGCCTCTATTATCTCCTTGTAGGAGTTAACAAGCCTAAGGCCCTATCAACCTATTAGGGATCATAATATGTCCTCCTAATGGTAACATTGGTTACTATACAACTTAGGGAAATAATGTAATCTTTATTAATAAAGGACTGATTGACACATCAAATGTATCACGGAGATGGGTATTAGTTTAATCATAGATGTCCTAATTACGTTCAATAACCATGTTTAGTCTATAATTTCAAGAGTGGTTGATTTTTTTAATGTATAGCCAATTGATATTCTCTAATCTATCCTCTCATAAAGATATAAGTTAATATAGATTTATGATAGGATCCTTATAATACTCCAAGGGATCTTATCTACCTAAATTCCATAACAAACTTATATAGAGATGACTTCATGAAACTGATCCACCAATAAGTATTGTCTCTTAAGGGGCCATGTTGAAAATGATAGCTATACTGAAAATGGGGCAACCTATTAAACATAGGTAACAAACCCCTACTAAGGCTAGTTATAAACCCTAATACTCTATATAGGACGATATGTTATTAGTGAGAGAATGTTCGGGATAATGTTAATCAAATAAGTATTGTTATAAAAAAAGATATATGTTAAAGGAATGATACATCTTAAGCCATTTATAAATATATTAAGGATAGTGTAGACCTAATATTCCAGCGTTATAGAGAAAAGATATCTCTATTAATGGAATATGTTAGGTACTCGCTAACTAGGTAGAGCTACCACCATAATTAATTTTTAAATTATGACCATTCTAAGATTATATTATGGGAAAATATAGTTAGTCATTCCTATAGATGAATAGTGGAGATTGGTGGAGAGATCCTATTACCCTTTAAGAGTTGATTTTCACCTTAGGGATAGGGAATAGTAACTTTTCTTGGTATAGTTAACATATTCTTACGCATTTCTTAATATAAAGTTGATCACTTGATTTATATTATACTAGATACATAATTGGGACTCTATATATATGTTAACAACTATATTAACCCATAACAATAATTAGTCCATTTAGAGTATTGCTATTCCTATATGGAAAGATTACCTATCAATATGTTGATGGCCCAAGGTGGCTCACTATTATTTATACTATATACCTTGGTCTCTATAGGTCACCATTGTAATCATGATAATCAATTGGTAAAGTGGTATGCTTAGAATACTTCAAGATAGCCTAGAGATACTTGATTACATGGTATATAGTAACAGATTGGACCATTCTAACCAAGCTATATGTATCCTAAATTTAGAAATGCGTAGAATATTATTTAAATATCATTAATAATATACCAAAATTGTTGTGTGGGGCAAATATGTTATTTGACATATGGGTGATATATGTATTATTTAATTATATAACCATAGTGATTATAATAATATCAATAGATTATCCCTTATATAGGTAACCAAGTCACCCTATCCCTTATAGGTTAAATGTAGACCCTATTTATGATAATTAATTATATCATATAATGTTATAACAATTATATGTTATGTTAATATAGTGATTCCTTTCATTATATCTCGTGCCAATTTAAAGTGTTGGCATTATGGTCATATTAATTTAGTACCAATTATTAGTAGTGTTAAATAATTATGGAATTATATAACTCTATTGATGGTTATAAAATGGGGAATCCTATTTTCATTATGCCCTTATAATAAGGGTTTATAGGTGACATAATGTGTAATGACCCATAATTATAATATGTACCGTGGTAAAATCTTTCTAGTTTATTATAACACCTTATCGAGGATAATATCAAGGTATATTAAAGATATGTGTATAGATTATTCCTATGTGACTTTTATCAATAAGGTATCTATGAATTAGATTAGACGCCATACATGGGAACTAAATATGAAACATGGTATAATAATCTTGATAATTACCCTCAAGATATTAGTGCTAAAATATTAAAAATAAGGGAATATAATCATAATAGTTTAACTTGGGAAATACCACATACTATGTAGATAAGGGTAATAACCATGGAAAGATAGGGATTTGCCAAATTGTATAGGATACATTCATAATGTATAAAATTATAATAAAGCCTATTCAATTGATATCATTAGGCATATATAAAATAGGGTATAGTCCCTCTTTGATTGTTAGATTAATAGTATGAGCTTATTACTAAACCATGTAATACATTATGAATGTATCCTACTATCCATTAGTCTAGGGAAAACTAGATTGATCGTATAATGTATCCACTAATATTCTATGCTCGCTAATTAACATGTATTATCTCGTCCCATTAAAATCCCCATTGATCATCCTCTTATCAAAATATTTGGTCTATTAAATTATGCCTCTACATTGTATAACCAATTTTGGTTTAGGGATCAATCTAGTTCCCCACTCGATCTCACATTTATGGACCTTTCTAAGGCAATTTCATAGTTAGAGGATACTATTTATAAATCACAACATATTAAGTAATGATAAGTAAACCCCTAACATTAATAGAGCCATTGTTTAACATTCCTATAAAATGTATGCCTTACATTCACTTTATGTTAAAGTCTATTTGATTCATCATTGGTCTATATATAATGTTCATATATCCTTCTATTCATAATATTCCCATTAGCAAAATTTTCCAAATATCCATATTTACCTCCCCCTTAGTGTCCAATGATTTGTCATCAATTGAACCTATAATAGGTTGAATTAAGGGACACCTATTAATTTCCAAATATTACATATGTCCGTTTACAATGGAACCATCTCTTTACAAATATTACTATGTGTCTTTTACTTTATGTTGAGACTAAAAGCCTATTAAGGGAAAACCATATAGAGTGCATATTCATGTTAGTTTGGTAACACAACTTCAACTAATATTATAGAGTGAATATGGAGAAAAGGATAATGAGTTACCACCAATAGTAATCATACATAGGGTTTACCGATTCCAATCAACTAAAAATATATTAGATATAGGATTTATAGGTCACCATTGTAATAAGAAACTATGAATAGCTTGTTAATTGGGCAATATGTCTTTAATATATCGATTGACATCGAGGATAAAAACGTCAACTAGATGTCACAATTTCTATAACATCCTTATGGTAGGCATGTCTCTCCCAATTAGTTTACCATTATAGACCAATTTTTCTAATTGTAAATCAAATTACTCATTTATTGTAGAGTCATATAGGGTATGCATGTCGTCTCTCCATCGGCTTAGTTATGTTGTATCACATAACTATTATGATGAGCTATTCATAGTTTCCCAAACAAATGATAGGGCTTTATCCATTGTTTATTGAGTATGACCTAGATCGTTATGCCCATTCAACCTAATAGTCAATCTTTAAGAGGAACAACTATTATTATGTTGCTCTATAGTATAAATTCTCACCAATTTAAAATTAGCATGGTTCATGGTACATTCATGTGTTATCTATCAAGGTGATAGCAAACACACCGATCAAGTATAATACATTACTATTTTGTAAATTTATAAGTGAATTACCAATAGTTATAGGGAGATCACTAACATGTACCGACATGGACAAATATTATCTCTCATTTAATTTTCAAATATTCTGAATATACATGAAGTAGTGTATCCAATGAGTAAGGGCCACATAATTTCAATCCTAATTGGTAAGGGAATAATCAATTAGATTATGTGTTATCTGATTGGTAATACCCAAGTTATAAGGAGCTAACGGGTTTAATGAAAGTACTCTTATACCTTGTTGGGAATAGCTATACGAGTGCATATAACCAAGAGGAATTACTTAATTTATATGACAAACACCTATATAGGAGATTGTGGACTTATAATAGTAATATTTATGGTGTTTACCAAAGAATATTGCTCATCTAAATAGAGGGTATGAGGTTATAGTTCACCTCCTAAATATTACATGTTATACTAGAACTCCAATTATCTCACATTAAAGTATAATGATAGTCCACAATTGTAAATAATCCACTCTTTGGATAAAGAGATCATATTAATTTGACTAATAGCGCTCTATCAATATAAATATCCTTATTAGGTAAGATTTGAACTAATTTATAGCCTAATCATAGATAATCCCTATGATTGTAACTTTTAATTTGTTATCTCTCAATGAGAATGATCGAATAAAAGTATATACTCCGGATCTATGTTAGAGTGTAGGTGAATCAATAAATTGGGTCATATCCTAAAAAGGCTTTATATTGAGCATGGCAAGGTATAGAGGTTGTGAACAAGATAGAAATAAGGGTAAATCTTCAATGGAAAAAATTATAACGGGGAGTTTTTTGTACTAACACATTGATCGTATTATATGAAATCGGATAACTTGACAATATTGTACTACCATGGTTAATTTGTTAGGTTTGTACTATAGAGTACCCAAATTCCCTTGATACTTGCCATTAAAGATATCCCTCCTTAAATAAGTTACTCGTAGTGAATATTCATACGAGTATATAGGGTTATTATATCTAATCAATGGCCTTACGTTATTAATAGGAAATATACTCGTATAATTGATAAAAATAAATATTCCCTATATGAGGCTAGAGAGGAGGCTATCCCAAAGGAAACTAGTAGATGATATATTCCACTCAATTGATAAGGTATCAACAATCTTGAGTTAGGGATTGATTTACGGACAATGAAAGAGAGGGAGAATATATTAACCCTATTATAATCGAGTGAGGGATGTGCTTATGGATTAACCCTATTCTCACAACGGTAACAATTAATTATTAATAGATAAGGTATAATCACCTAAGGGAGATATGTTTATTTTTTATAGGCATAATTGGTACTATAAATAACCGGTTATCATTATTTATCCATTGGTAACTAGTATCGTCGAGTATCATAATACATCCCTTCATATAATTGGATGATACTTGTTTCACACTACCTAGTACCACTTTCGGAGACACTCTTTTACTTAGTATATTTGGCAATCAATTAACTAGGGTATATACAACATAATGGTATGGCACTATAAAAGGTTATGAGGAATTCATAGGAAAATATTATCGGACATATAATCGGGCCTAGATTAGAGGGAGATTTTTTAACCTATCCCTAACAATTAGGCCTTATTCCATAATATAGTGATTATATATTCCTCTATAGCTAGAGAAGGGAGGAGAAAGATTATCCTTATATTAAGACAAGTCCCATGATATGTTATAGTCCATATAACAATATTATATGGTACCTATATCAAATATCCCCCTTAGTATATCATGTGTATAATGGTACATATGGAGATAATATTTATCTAGGGTCATGTAAGTTAATCTATAACAATATAATTACCCTAAGATATGGGTATCTATGTATTGCTGGCTAATAATATGGCATGAATAAAAGAATATACTTCCCTCAATTGCTTACTATTTATTGAACCTCTAGGTAATTCCTACAAGGCCCCATTATGATAAAAATCTATTTAGACTATCATAGCCCATGAATCATTTAACATGCCCTTGATGAAATCTATTACGATCAGTCATAAATGTCATGACCTAGGGTTGAGAATCTAGGAGAGTTATGGGAATCAAGCTATAGATTCCGTACATATTTTCTAATTACGAGATATTTCCCCTAAGCATAATTGCCAATTAATAACTCTCCTAGATTCTCAACCCTAGGTCATGACTATAGGAATACTACAAATAATAAATGGAGATGGGATCTCTAACTTGATTCCTATAACTCTCCTAGATTATCAACCCTAGGTACAATGATGGGTCATAGTATGGGCAATTGGGTTAGATACTAAAGTTTGATAATTAGCCTATGTATGGCTAAGGTTGTGATAAATATATGTGTTATAAACCATTAGTCCCTTAATAATAACTAGTATGCATCTTCAACCATAGATAATCATAGATAAATATGATTAATAGGCATCAATAGTGGGGTCCATAATGTGATATTACCAAGGATGATTAAGGATATTGAGGGTAGGCTATAATGGGCCATAATTATAGAGGGAATGTGATGTCAGATGACTAATTAATATAACATGTTAGGGGGCGTCTAATTTAACTAGGATGAATATGTCTAAACTATATTGCACTAAGATATATGGGATATTCCCTATATCAAGGTTCCTAACTATGAGTTATTACATAAAAAGGGATAAATATCAACCCTATTGATCATAATGCCAATCGATTACATTTTCTTAGGATCAGAGGATAGTATCAAATTCTTAGAGCACTCAATCTATTAAGTTGATACACCATTCCTAAATTGATATATGAATTTAGGCATATATCATTTTGGGATTGACATGACACCTATCTTGAAACATCTAGTTTGAATTGGTTTAATCAATGTATCTATGGCAAACGTCCCCTAATTGGTTCACCATCCTACCTAACGTTAAATCATTGTATGTAAAGAGGATAGTTCCACTCCTTTCACTATTTTGACCTACAATTCTCAGATCCCTTCTAAATGATAACCCATATATTAGATATAATGAGTGGAAACAATTGATATAATTTGACTAACCATCATATTTCAATGATGAAGAGATACAATTATCCTATACATGGAGTATAACGTGTTGTAGGTCAAAATAATGAAGGGAGACCTTAGAGGCTACTTAATTAGCTTATCTATTACCATGAAGTCATAGGGGTTAATTGTTAATATTTATAAATAGTTTGTACTATCATGTGTTTTCAAATGAGTTAAACCACATAAAGTATCATAATATTAGGAGAGATAATATTATATCCTTAAGTTATAGTAACATCCGGATTCCTACACCCCCTTCATATAAAGGGGCATAATAGTATAGAGAGGGATAGCCTAAGCATACCATTGGTTGAGCATTTACTAATTTAAAAATATCATAGTGATAACTTAGAGTTATTCCATATCTTAGTCTAGGCATATGGTGACTAAACTAAAAGTCTATATTTTTTTCAAAAGGGACTACGTATTAATTACCATATACGTAGTGGTTTAACATTATTGTAAATATCTTCCTGATTCATTTATAAGCATTAATGAGGTAACTATTTAATATATTATCACAATGGAAGTATATTTGCATATGAGGATATTCTTAAATAGAAGTACGATAACCAATATTCAATAATTATGAACTAATTAGGTATAAAACTAAGTAGCGCTTCATACTAATTATGCACATAGGGTACCTATTCTCATATCACTCTAAGAAAATAGGATAATACTCCGTATATTGGTCCCATTAATATATTGTGTGCACATTCACCTAGCGAGGACTAAGTGGTTAGTCGTGCTCCTCGTTAGTTAAGATATGGTCCATTAATTCTAGTATTAACCATAATAACTCTAGTTATATATTAGAGATCCCTATTAGACAAACTCTCGTATATTTCTTAATTATAACTTGATGAAGACACCATATTGGTACCTATTCATTTTCAAACTCTATATTATTGACTTAAGACTATCACGAATAATAGATCATTATGGAAAAGGTGAAAACCAATATATTTACGATATATGCTTCTAATTAGGTTAGTATATAATTATTTGATGAAGGACGGGGATAAGATATCCTCGTTGAACAATATGGAGGCGTACCTTATGTCTATGAGCATGTTTCAATAGATAACCAATTGTTCTTTGTCATGATATGTGTAACCATTTTTAGATAAAATGGTCGAGTAAACAATATCCTTGTTATGACCTAATCCTTCTATTACGAGGAGTCTTCACATTGATAGGTTATAATTGGGAAAAGTATAATATAGAGTGAACTAAATGAATGTTTATTAAGTTATTTAAAGGTTAAAATGTCATGTTAATATATTCCTTTTAAGAGAGATTGGTTATAACCGAGTAAAGGTGTCCGGCTTAGGAATTATAAAAGGACTAACGAGGGACCATAATCTCTAATATAATTTTATGATTTATAATACAATAATCATTACTTATGCTATTATCGAACATGGATACTTATTAAGTCTCTTGGGTTTACTCGAATAATATGGGAGAATAGGATAATGAGTAGACTAGTATCCTTAGTATGTCATGGAATAGGATAATGAGTAGGCTAGTACCTCGGTAAACCCATCAACATTAGCTATTACAATAAAGGAATTACTATCATTACCGTATATTAAGAGATGGGCACCATAATAGACTAATCTATTTAGAAATCAAGGGCGAATGACTTTATCCCACTCAATATTATACCTAGGTTAATTATCTAATAAAATAGTAAATGAAAATACCTTATGGGGTTTTGTTGATAATTATTATCCGTGGTAACACTAGTTTATTCTCATTATTGTAATATTAATGCATTATGACCAATGGAGTGATCTCGGTACCATATCGACTATATAATATTCCTTTGATCTACGATGGTCTCTATCCATAGAGAATGGTTATAAACCATGAAGAGGGGAAGGATTACTAGAGAGAGTAGGAGTGAG